>JABACO010000356.1:0-40631 GCA_013339895.1 Ephydatia muelleri | reverse complement strand
TAGCAAAATTTCAAATTCAGTACTATGTTCCTGTATCGAATGTAAACCGACTATTTTCACCTCATTCAAAGCTTTCTTCAATCGCAAAGGCGTTCCCTGGAGCAAGGGATCTTCCAGTATAGCTTTTAACCGCTTTCACTATTTCAGATTCAGCCATCGAACATATATTTCACGGGCGTTGCCAATCCAATATCTATGGTTGAACAACCGGGCGCCGGTTGATCAACGGGTTAATAATAATAATAATAATAATAATATGAGGCAATAATGGCATACAAATGCTCTTATAAACTGCCTATCTATATGGGGAAAGTTTACAAAGGTTGGAAAGGTCATGTTTAGATAATAATGATTTGAAGACTTTAACATCTTTGGCTGTACAATGTGCTGAGGTACACATATGAATTACTCTGTTGCTGAAGAAATGGTACCTGCATGAACGATGGGGTATACACTTGTGCTGGATTTTACATGAGTGACCACGTGTAGTAGAAAGCAGGGGATTATTAAAAAAAGTCATCACGTTTGAGGTCAACAGTCTGATACACAATCTTGTAACACAAGACTAAGTCAGAAGATATTCAAGTGATTGGAGGCCAAGGTTAAGAAGCCTATCAGAATAACTAAGTTCTGAACTACCAGTACGTTTACATATTCCTAGTGAAGAAACGTTGAACACGCTCAATACACTTTATATCAGAGATTAACCAAGGACTCCATATAGGTGAGTTATATTCTAGTATAGGCCTTACATAGATCTTATAGGCCAGAACCAAGATATGAGGATCATTAGAAATAAATCCCTTTAGTAAAGACCAAAAGCCTTTGCAGCAACATAAAAACAATGAACATGAGGTTTAAGATCAGAGCTGAGATGGGACACCATGATCACTAAATTGAAGTGACTGACTGTAAAGGTACACTGCCTATTGAACATTGCAGAGAAGGAATATTCGGATTTCCAAATGAAATGGATACACATTTCTGTGATGCAACTGACAATTGCCATATATCAGACCATGAAGGAAAAAGAGACAAGCACTTAGCAATTGCAGTATTATCATGGTTTGGATGAGCATGATAAAATTTAGTATCATCAGCAACATCTTGATTTGAACAGGGTGGGGAATAGCATCTGGAAGATCATTAACATATAACAAGAACAGTAGTGGGCCTAGAACTGACCCCTGTGGTACACCGCTAACAACAGGCAACAGCTTAGACAAACAATTCCCAATATATATACACACTGTGAACGACCATTTAAGAATGATGATAACCATTTCAAGATCTGGGGTGCCATACCATATGCTTTAAGTTTGAGTATCAATTTAGGATGACAAACAGTATCAAAAGCATTTGCAAAGTCAATATAGACTGCATCAACTTTAAGGTGATTATCAATGGATATTGTCCAATCATTCAGAGTAGTTAGTAATTGTGTGCAAGTAGAGTGTCTAGAAAGAAACCCAAACTGGTCAGCAGATATTAGCTGATGTGATCTGAGATGAGATATAATAGATTGAGATACAATGGATTCCATAACTTTGCAAGATATACAAGTTAATGATATTGGAGGATAGTTTGATGGCAAAGAATGAAGGCCTTTTTTATAGACAGGGCATACAAAGGTAACCTTCCATGCTTTAGAAATGATACCACTATCAATAGAATCATTAAAAGTAAGGAAAGCGGAAAGGCAATAGCAGAAGCAATTGATTTGAAAAACAAAGCAGGGAATCCATCAGGGGATTTGGAACATTTAGAAGGAAGGTGAAGTAATGCATCTTGGACAATATCAGAAGAAAACGTAATAGGTGCCATTAGAACATCTGCATTCACTCGAGGAGCAAAAGATGGTAAACTGCCATCATCATTAGTTAATACTGATGCAAAATATGTATTAAGCAATTCACATTTTTCAACATTTGATATAGCAAAAGAACCATCACTTTGCAGAAGAGGTGGAATACGGTGTGAAGCACTGATCATTGAATTAGCATAAGAGTAAAACTTTGACAAGCTTTTACTGCAGACAATTTTGTGTTCATGGTTCGATCGAAATTGTTGAACTGCATTTTCATACTGTCTAGAGATTTCACGATACTTATGTTTATCAACATGATACCATCTTCGTTTTTGTTTTAGTAGAAGTCTGATGTTTTTGGGAAGTTTATGACGTTTAGGCTTCACAGGGCAAAGAGGGACAAACTCAGTTATACATCTATCAAGAATACTGCTAATTGAATTCCAGAAGTCATCAACACCATAACACTTCTCATGTAGCAAAAACCAATCAACAGAATTTAGGTAGGATATGATGGAGTCATAATCAGCCCTGAAAAAATTTCTAACCAGAATATGATCATCAGGAAAGTAATGCTGACATATGATAGAGTATTCGACAGATAAATGGGATCCACCACAGAGAGATCAGCAAATTCAGCTTCCGTACAGAACATGTATACACATGTACGTAAACTGATGTACTAAATATCAGACTGAGTTGAAACTTACACATATGAGGTGAAGGTAGCACCATCTGTTATTTGCTTGTTCCCCAGACTTGCAAACAAATGACCCGATAAGAAGAATGAACAGAAATGACACACCATAGCACAATTTCTGAACAATATCAGTAAAATTAGGAGGGAGGGAGAGGAGCATGCTGTCCTGTATTTCATGACAGTCCTGTGCTTAAACACCGCGATTTCATAATTGATAATATGTACGTTTCGAACCAAGTCGGAGAGTAGCACTAGGGAGTAGGGTCCCCTCGAAAAAACATTGAGACCGGATAACTGGTCTTGAAACTCGCGGTCCGGGTGACCATATTCCTTATTCAGTTTTGGGGGGGGGGGGGCGGACCGTAATGCCATGTCACTGGCTTGCAGGTTATCGTTATCGATCCGAATGGGTCTATATATAATAACGCTTTCAACACAAAAGTACACCCATGCAGACGTGTGTCAGTGCTATGTCTAAACCTAGCGACCCGTTGTTTTCGTGTTCGTTTGGTTCAAAGTGTAGGCCAGTTCTTGGTTGAGAGGACAACGGACAGCCATGAAGCAGCGTGACTTGATGACACAGACAGCCTTTTGTTGGCTGGAGAAGGCTGCATGCATGGTTGATATTAATAAGCATTCGGAACTGGAGAAGCTGCGATGGAAGCTTAATTATTACATGTACCGTCAGATATAACGACCCCCCCCCCACCCCTCCGCCCCTTACGTGAGACCCTAAAAAAAATGGCATGTTTTGAAACGAGCGTATCTCCAAAAGCATGTCAGTGCAATCCCAAATGGTCAGTTTTTATAAGAAAGAAGTGGTATCACAATATGAGTTTGAAAAAGGTACGTGGTGGCGTGACAGGTTTTGGAGATACGCTCGTTTGAAAAACATTTAGGGTCTCACGTAAGGGGCGGAGGGGGGGGGGGGGGGTTCGTATTCTACGGTAAGTAATCCTGTATTCGGTATTAATTCATCTTTTGCAAATTTGAGGGTCAACATATTATTTAATCAACGCGCATGCGTCGAGTCCATGCAGTGCTGTTTCTCTGACAACGCCGTGAGTGATTTTACATCTGTGTTTCGACTAAAGACTTTAGTTTCGGAAATGAGCATCTTTAAAGCTTGCTTTCTAGCTGGTGCTAGAAGATTTGCTGCACCATTTGCGAAGCTGCTTCGACGGTGTTCAAGAAAGAGTACAGCCACTGCGCGCACGGAATGCGTTCCACTCCCCAAGACCTCAGCACAAGATGAAACCTCAGCTGCTTTAGTGAATAGGTATGTTCATCGATCAGTTAACATGCACTGCATTAACTTATCTTTCAGTTTATTTATTCGACCATATTCTTTTCCGTACCCAATTAAGCGAGGCCTCTCCAACCGTGCCTAGAGAAAAAGAGCCTTGTTCTTCGGGATGCGAGGGATCCCATCATTGTTCTACTCCTCCCAAACGATTGTCCATAGACGTACCCTATTTTCTCTGCAGATTGTATGACACCAAAGTGGCACTGAGAAATGTTGACTTGATAGATAATCGTCTAGAGGGAACCGTGCAAACATTGACCTCGGCAAGTTCAGAGACGGAAGAACACTTGTTCGTTCGCTGGTCAGATGACGGGTGGACTTCAATAAAGAATACCGAGGCCAGCAAAGTGGCTCCTAATATTTATTCCTTCGTCATTGAAAGGACAGCAGGAAGCACTGTCAAGATGGCCATTAAATATATCATTGGCGAGCACGAACTCTGGGACACCAATCACTTTCATGATTTTACCTTTTAATTTAGAGTGCATGTAGTTATTGTATTACTGTATGTGTAATAGTGAACAGAACGCGCACCCTATTTTGTGTTAATCACTAATGCGCGGTTTCTGCGTGCATGAATACTAGCAGAGATGCAACTAGCTACTGCTATTCACCGAAAGAAAGGGAAAAAAGATTATGCACTTCTTTGATAAGATCTCGTGAGGGTGTATAATAGTATCATGCCAATTACATTTTTAGATTCAGCATCGATTTCTGAACGGAATGTATTTTAATTGTTGCTTGTAAATAAAAACAATGCACAGCAGTAAACAACTGCTTGTCCGGTTGGATGTTCAAGTCTATAACTCCTCTATTTATTGTAGTTAAGGTTATTATGCATGATCAAGAGAAGATCGTAATTTAACAATCATATTGGTGTACTAAATTAGTTCTATAAATGACTACACAATGTACATGTATAAACTATTATGCTGCTACAAAACGAAAAGCAGTCATGCAGACGTGTATTTCAACCACTGGCTTGGGGAAGGGCAGGTAAATGGCCCATGGAACTCCAGCCTGGACATAGTCTCTCTGCTCCAACTGCTGTAATTACCTACGTACAGCCAATGGAATGCAGGACCAGCCCACAACTGTTGGAAGTGGGTGGGATAGACTTCCTCATCCCTATTGACACGACTCACCCAAGATGGAAGAGCAGAGTGATGATGTGGAAATGATATCTAATGCCGCAGGTTTCCTCTGTCCCTTCCAGCTATGAGACTGTCAGCAGGTGTGCTGTTGTCTCTTGTTATGCCATGACCCTTCTCCACACTATGAATTGTTAAAAATAGAAAGTCGATAGCGTTATCCGTTGGGAAGTTATAGCGATTCAAACGCGATGCATTTTTATAACATTTTAACCGTGGGGCAATTTTCGCGGAAACTGTCCCATATGAAGGACCAGATAAATTTAAATCTAATACTGGGATTTGACGTACATATATAGTGCTGCACATTTATCAACACCGTTAAACTTTAATTTCAATCATGTTTAAATAACCATTTGACAATAGCATCACAGTAATGCACATTATGTCACATTCACTTTTCAAACACAATACTTCAATACAGTGTTAGCACTATTGTTAGCAATGAACACACTGCCATCTCTGGAATCTAGCGCAGTACCAGAGGGATTCTCCAGATTCCCCACTGTGTGGATCTTGTTTCCCTCAGGATCATAGATGGAGAGACAATGGCCACCATACTCACTTACAAGGCTGTAACCTTCATCATCTAGGGCTAGTCCTGTGGGACCATTAGGATCACCATACATTCTGACATAGACACCTTCTTCGGTAAACACTTTGACAGACTTTGAACCATAGGATGCAACATGGATGTTTCCCTGAGGGTCCAAGCCAAGACCCCATGGAGACAGAAAACTATGATTGCCTGAGCTTTTACCATCTATGGTTAATAACCAACCACCATTTTCATTGAATATTTGTATCCTATGGTAACTCTGATCAGACACAATCAGTCTTTTGTTGGAGTCTGTGATGATACTCACTGGGCAATTGAACTGTCCCTGACCTGATCCCCGCTGACCAAACTTATGAAGGAACTTTCCACTTGATGTCAGCTTCTGTATACGATGATTGCATGTATCAGCAACATACAACATATTTCCCTTGATGGATAAACCATATGGTGAGGAGAAGTGACCATCACCATTTCCATAACTACCTATGGTATTCTTCAGTTGACCTATTTGATCAAACACATAAATGCAGTGATCATGGCTACTTACATAGATGTCTCCATTGTCATGGATGGTTACACATAATGGCCTATTACACTGGATCACTTGTTGGGCATTACATAAGGTATGGTAGTCACGTTTAGGTTTAGGCCTCACATCAAGGTCATTAGGAGTATTCTGTACATGCTGACCATCCATTGTGATGAAGAGCTGGTGAGGACCAGCAGTGTGAGGTGTGAGGGTGATGGTGTAGGTACCATCCCTGTGGTCCTCCACCTCTCCATACACAACTGCTCCATTATGGGTCTTGGACCTCATCTCACCCTTCACCTCTACACCACCATGTGGGTACTCCTCCCCCTTTGAGGTCTTGCTTTGTACCTTCACATGGTACCTGGTCCCTACCTTGGCTACTGATGTGGATGTCCATGTGCTTGAAGATGGAGAAGGGAAAAATACAATAATTTCACCCAATTCGGATAGCTGCCTGACAAGATCATCTGTTTTCACAGACACAGATATGTTGCTGTGTTGGTTTGGAGTGAGGGAAATGGTCTGGACCTTCTTGAGGGTGGCCTGCAGTTCAGTGGGTATGAGTCCTCCCAGTGCTACAATCTCATGGTCAGTGTGGGTCTGCAGGATCTGGGAGGCCATATCAGTGTAGTGACCAATGTCTCCAACCACCTTCTCAAACTGTTCCTTCTGGAGGGTCAGAGCTGTTGTCTTGGACAGTGAAATGGCCTCCAACTCTGATAATAGTGTCTTTTTCCTTTCTTCTAATGTTTGTTGGAGCATTTCAAAGGTCTGGTTGATGGCCAAGAAAGCATTTCTTTTGGATATCTCCACTTGTTCTATCATCCTGTTATTTACATCAATGGCTCCAGTCAGCTTTGTCACCACCTCTTTTGCATTTTCAAGTGCTCCTGTGATTTCCATCTGATGGGTCTTTGCTACTGTGGATATTTCCTTCACAGTGTGGCTTTTGTGGGTAACTGTACTACAGTCACGGCATACCAGCAAGCTACAAGTCTCACAATAAAAATTCAATTTATTGTCCTCATGGTTAGGCTGAGAGCAGTAATGATCTCTTGGCTTCATGGTGGTATGCAGTTGTCTGGCTCCCTCCTGGTCTAGTCCAACAATTTTGTGTTTTGAAAGTTTTCGGCTGCTACTATGGTGGTCATGACAATGCTTGCACAGGAACTGGTGACACATACAACAGAACACCACTGCAAGACCATTGCGTCCATCTACACATTCATCACAACACACCTCACTGTTGCTGACCATTATGGACATATACCCTGCTACGTCTACGTCAAATCCAAGATAGAGATTCTGGGGGAGAATACTGGCCCCTCCTGCTGGGATGTTGGTGTTTCGTTCACTGATGGGACTTTGGAACATTTGCTGGGAACCACTTTTCTCTATCTCATGATGGAGACAACAGGAGTGCAAACATTGCAGAATTCTCGGATCATTGTAGGGCTTGGAGCACACACCACAGGTAATGTGTGGAAATGGTTTCTCCATAATCACACTGTTGGTAGTGAAGAGTACAATAACTAGTAAGGATATGCCACTGTTTAACACAAGGGCATTTATTAGATTGACATCAATTAAAGCTTGTTATGAATGCTATTCAGTACACAGTTGTGCCATAGCATGTATTGCTTGCTTAGCAAAAGCATGCAATGTATAAGATGATCTGTATTTAAGAAAAATGGCATCCTTAAAATCCTTTTAAATAAATGGCCTATAATGATACAACCCTATACGAATCTGGTTGTTTGGAATGTGGTCGTTGACCTCTGTTGTCATGCAAACATGATCAACAGTTAGTGATGAGAAGGGTCATGGCATAACAAGAGACCACACCACACCTGCTGACATTCTCATTGCTGGAAGGGACCGAGGCAAGCCTGCAATATTAGCATATGGAGAATGAGTGGTCACTAAAGTTGTAAAAGTTACTTTTTTTGTTTCTGACATTCCAGTACATGGCTTCTGTTGTGCATATTTACAAAAGACAAAATATGATTTTTTTTAATTATCTGTGATCGATTTTTATACAATATTCAAGAATAAGGGCTATTAATAATGTACAGCAAAAACCTGTACTTGATAATTACTAACTATTCAAAGACGATACTTCTCTTGCAGCAATGGAATCTTGTTGCTCAGTATCCTCTGTCCTAGAAAATACCCCATTTAGGCAAAATAGAAGTATTCGTAGACAAGTACTTAAAATGTTTTTTCCTGACTTAATTATGGTATTTCACCAGCTATAAATCTTGATTCGTGTTGGACTTTTCACTTGCAAATAACAATAACAACTCAGTTCATGATTTCTGCAACATATTTAGAACTATCCCCACAAGTCACTATTTTCATATACAAGGTCAGTTTCTATACTACATATTACACTTTGTGTGTGTACCGATACACTTGTGTTTATGCATGTATGCCTTAAGAAGGTTTGTACATGCATACTAAAGTTGTAGGTATGCAGCTACATTTATACATACATAGAGCCATGTGCATGTGTGTGTGGTGGTAGAGATATGCAGATCTTATACATGTACTTGTAGGCTTTTCTAAGAGTGACTGCATGTCGTGACCTTTTGCTGAGGTGGTTACATGTATACATACCATCATTTGTTTTACAACCGCTGGGGTTTTAAGATCAATGCAATTATAAAATGTGGCAATGCAGGCTGTCTACTGTTTGATTGGCAGTGTGAAAAAATAAATCGTTGTGAGTTTGAGTACAAAGTACAGGTGGTTAGTTAATCTCCTCTCTTGTCCTGTAAAACAGGTGTCACTCGCCACAATCAGCTGTCTAACATGTTTATTGAGTTCTGCCATCCTGCCCACCTAGGAGTGAGGGTAGAGTTGGCCAGGGGTCTTACACCTGACCTAAGCCATACCTGGCCAGCGGATGTACTTGTCCTTGATTGGGAGAGAGGGAAACATGCTGCCTTTGACATCATGGTGACCTCTCCCTTAATCCCCTCAATCCTAACAGCAGCAAGCCTGTCTGAGGGGGCTGCAGCAGAGGAGGCTGAGACCAGAAAGCCAAAAATCAATGACTCTAAGTGTTTGGAGTTGGGCTGGGTGTATACAGCATACCCAAACTATCTTTATATGTACATTTGTACATTTGTGTATATACAGAGCACCATACACCAATTAGCCAAGCTTGAAATTGAGGCAGCAACCTCTCCATAACACACACACACACACACATACACACACACATATACACACACATACACACACATGATGTAATCCGCAGTTTCCTCACAGTTTGTTCTCAAACAGCCTCTCCCCCTACTAGGCTTAGTCACTTCTCCAAGGTGTCTTCTCCATGGCCTCTCTCCTCTCCTAACCACAGTACCTCCAACAGTCAAACATCACTTGTGAACACCCCATGCATATCTTGCACACTATAAAGCCTCAGGCAGTACTCTCCATCAGACATTCAAACAATGATCCCCTTCCCTTGTGCGCTCCCTGGGTCCAGCCTCATCAGAGTTCAATGGGTTATTTGATCCACTTTGTCTTGTGAGGCAATCTACGAGAATGTTCCCTGAATTGCAGTGGCAAGTGTAGCATTGTGTAAACTTACGATGGGAGCAGACCGTACAGTTATGGCTAGATAAGAACTCCACCTGCACACAACAGCAATAAAAAAGGTGAGACAGTCGCTCCTTCAGTACAGAAATTCTTGGCAATGTACATGTACACTTCATATACATGTTTTGGACACCAGTTTTGACTTTGTGCATAGACGGAGCGCTCAATTGACAGCGACCCGGCTGGATTAGCCTCTCGACAAACAAATAAATGACAAGAAGCAACTCAACCATTTTTCAGCCTTTATATTACTAAATTTGGGACAAAATTGCCCCACGGTTAAAATGGGATAAAAATGCATCGCGTTTGAATCGCTATAACTTCCCAACGGATAACGTTATCGACTTCCTATTTTCAACACTTCATAGTGAAATAGTGTAGTATGAAATTGTTGAAATTAGGAAGCCGATAGCGTTATCCGTTGGGAAGTTATAGCGATTCAAACGCGATGCATTTTTATAACATTTTAACCGTGGGGCAATAGACTGTCCCATTTTATTATAAATTCAAGCTTTCTTTCCTTTGGAATACATGTATGTATGGGAGATCATCCAGAGTTGACCAACCCTTATCTAACAGAAATTGTAAGGTCTGCCC
Source organism: Ephydatia muelleri (assembly GCA_013339895.1). Lineage (NCBI taxonomy): Eukaryota > Metazoa > Porifera > Demospongiae > Spongillida > Spongillidae > Ephydatia > Ephydatia muelleri. The sequence continues at coordinate 30,373 of JABACO010000356.1, read as the reverse complement.
CCTTGGTAAAGTTTATGTAGTACAAAACCACCAATCTGACCCTTGATGTAATCTGGAGGTCTACCTGGATGCTGAGTACGCCAACACAGCCACTCCCATACCATGGTCTGCTCTCAAACAGCATCCCCCCCTCTTCTTTTCTCAAAAGCCTCCGCATCTCCTCTCTTCCACCACAACACCCCCATATCTCACACACAACACTACATGTAGCACACTTTTAAAACATAACCAGCACAAAAGCATACCCAAGCTTACGCACATGTATACTACCCAGCTTCAATCCGGCAGCGGTAGGTGGTTTTAGTGTTACTTAAACTTTACTACGGGTGCAGACCTTACCAAATCTGATATACTCCCTTACATGCTAAACTTTTCGCCTGAAAAATGTAAAACGGTTGGTTGTGGATAATTTCTGCAAATCCAGCCAGTTTCGAAAACACGTACGTGTGCATATCCAAGAATGGCAAAAATTGCGCCATTCCTGCCATGAAGGAGCAACAGTCTACCTTTATATCTAAACTGCAGATGGAGTTCTTATCAAGCCACAACTGTACAGTCTGCACCCATGGTACACAGCAAAAACAGATTGATGCATATCACTAGAAATCAATAATAAGGCACTCGTTTTTCAAAAAACGAGTGCCCTATTATCGATTTCTAGTGACATGCAACAATCTGTTTTTGCTGTGTAAGTTTACACAACGCAACCTGAGCCCATATCAAAGACAATTCAACCTTTCTGTGAACTGTTGTTGAAAGAGTAAAAAGTCCAGCAGCTTCTGCGTGCAATCATAGACAGTAAAGTCTACTTTACTATCTATGGTGTAATTCATCGATACACACTCAACACAGGATTGCAAACAGTTCTCACTACTTATATGTGCGAAGTAGGCCTATAGTACATGGTGTCGGAGTGGTGCATGCAGGAATGAGTCTATCTAAAGACCGATCACGTGCATATTGTGTAAGGTCCTCCGTGCATCTGGGCATGGCAAGTACAGTGGAAACCCAAACTGCTGAGGAAGCCAAAAGTTTGTCCAAGACTGAGTCGTGTGACCGGAATCCCGTAATAGATCTGCAGCTGCCAGCCAGCCTGAATCTTGCAGTTAACAGAAATATCAACCAGTTTCAACGTTTGATGCGTGGCCATGGTGCAGCAAAAATGAGACACACTTACACGCTAGTCTGGCGTCGCACAAGCCACGTTTATTTGCGGAGGGTATGCTATACGCCATGCTGATTACTTACAAGTATACATATTTAGATTCATTGTCCCTTTCAGGGTACCGGTACTAGTAGAAGCGGGCCAGGATTGAACGTGTGTTGGCTGATCAATGACAGGCTGAGGAGCGGCTATAAAGCTCAGGTGCCACTCCGACTTCGCAAATGGTATGCCCGATCTGAGATCTCTTGCGCAAGCGTGCTTTCATGACTTACTGCATTACGTAATGACCGCGACCGCAAGTAATCATTTTTCCTTTCAGTGCAAATGCCAATATTTATAATTTTCCGAATGTTCTGTATCCAGTGATGCAAAATATTTACGAATTACAATGCATAGATGTCCTCTCGATGTATTGGAATTTCTGGATATGATACCAGCATTACATCACCACTGCTCTGCCATCTTGGGTGAGTCATCTCAACTGGATCAGGAAGCCCACAAGCTTCACTCCAGGACCCAAATATCAGGAGCTGGATTGGTCCTACATTCCATTGGGCTCACAACACTATCTCCAGGCAGTGGAGTTCGACCTGCCCCTTCCCCTGTCCTCCCCCAAGCCAGTCTCCTTGTGGCTATAAAGATTGATTGATGGCCAAGCAGAAAACCCACATAAGATAAAATTACGTCTGTTCAAGTTATAATTACAGCCAGCTAAAAGCGAGACAATAAGCATATGTGTTGTGCCCGATGATTACGTTTGCAGTAAGGAGAGCACATTGTACGAATACATTGTGCACATGTGTTGTTGTCTGATGTATTATTAACCTTGAATTGGGGGTATGGCGAGACAGGCAAAGGAGCATGAGACCTGCAGCTAATACAATACAATAATTGATTGAAGTTATTTTTAGTCAAGGTGCATGAGACCTGAATACGTATCCATAGCCTACTATTACAATTCAGAGATTATCTCCGCTACTTCTATACTGCTCAAAGTGTAAGCAACGTATGGTGATAGCGTCGCCCAATCGATCTTACGCGAATACAGTGTCGACAACCACGCAGCCCTGCATGTAGATGGTATGTCGCGTCACGCTGGTACATGCATGCACGTCTACGGTACATATGCATATACTGTAAGAAGAGGTAACCGTACGTACCGCGATGCACCGTCTGACAATGACACAACCAGAACAAGCCAGACCAGTATGTGTTTAACCCTTTCAATGCACAACTGATTAAGAAATGCACACGCATCTACTGTGCACATGGGGCAGCTATTCATTGACACGCTGGCCAAGAGGTAAATTTGGCCCGTACACGTACCTGCACACTACAGCATACTGTCAGAGAAATACTAGGCCAATATAATTTCCACCAATTGTTCCACACTGTTAAAAAATATTTACCTATTCTTTGGCTCCATAGCTAACTTGAGCACAACTTCGAGGTCGCGCGACAATTCAATCACGTGACTATTCTTGTTATGAAATAAAGAGATTATTAAATATCTTTATTTCACTACAATTGATATGGCTTCTCATTTCCTGTTAAACTAAATTTACAGCAAGTTAAAATTTTTTTTTTAATGCCTCTCTCACCAGTGTAATTCAACCGTACTTGTGTTAGAGATCATCATTCTCTGCTTGTGTTCCATACTATACTGCACTGCACCAAAGAGGTACCAGTATTAACAATTACAATGATTACAAATGTTGCAATGTAATTTCCTGTAACCCCCCCCCCCCCCCCCCCCCCCCCCCCCCCCGTATAGCATATCATATACCCTCATCCCACATCCGATTGGTTAAAGGTTCATTGTGCACATTGCCCCACACACAAAACCACATACAAGCACAGAAAAGCACAGCAGCTACAGGACATACACTCCCACACACATCCACTGGGAGTAGGACCATCATGTAGGATAAAACCTCTAAGCAGGCAAAAAAACACAATTCCCAGTTGTATCAACACAATTCTAATGACTTGTAGGCATGTAGCATGCACTGTAAAAGAAAGACTGGAGGATTTGCTACACATGGCCCATCCTACTGTGACACCTGTACAGCCCAGATTAGTTTTGGATACTTCACAGTCCACATTTGCCACACACACAACATAATGTTTTGAAGCATGTGCACAAAACACTTCAACTGACTTCCAAATGTGTACAACCCTATTCAGATCACCAACCACGTGACCACATCATTTACTAATTAAACAGACTATCCACTTTTGGGAGGGAGTTACTTCCTCACTATATAACTGCATATCATATCACACACCTACCCTCTTGTCACAACACCAGATTGGTTAAAGGCTCATTTGCACCCTGCCACACACAAACACACATTGGCTCTCTCACATTTCATCCACTTTCGACATCATCTGCACCTCCTCCATACACACCTTCACACACCCTCTGTACATGTCTTGAGATGGTTGGATGGTTACATGTACTGTACAGTGTACTATGGTGGTCACAAATTAGATATCATCACTACATTCCCACTGCTCTGCCATATTGGTGAGTCATGTCAACAGGTTAGGGAAGTGTATGCAGATGAGGGCCGCAAGCTCCACTCCAATGGACCCAAATGTTAGGAGTAGGGTTGGTTCTGTACGCCATTGGCTGTGGGGAATATGGCATGGGGCAAAACGGCCCACAACACCATCTACAGGCTAGAGTTCCACCTAAGCCAGTAGGTGTGGCTTAGACTGGCCAAGCTGAATGCCAGATAGGATAGAATTCTCCCACCTCAAAATCAATTAAACAGATTGAAAGTGCAATTGTGACGTGAAAGTACATACTAAACTCGCTCATCTGTTCTATTATATAGTTTGTTGATTGCATTCTGCAGCGGTCTCCTTCATTACACAGAATTAACCCTTGAACTACAATAGGCAAATGCTGGAAAGGACCCTAATCTGTCACATACATATGTTACCTGTTAGGACTGTTAGGACTGCACATACCCACAGGGACAACCATGAGGGAAGGGGCAGGAGACAGCACCATGATGTAAAAGACACTGATTGGATTCAAATTGGATGTCTGTTCATACTATTTTTTAATGTATAAAGGGTTTATTCACTTGAACTATTACACTTTAACTTCAGTTGTTTTGAAAATTCTATTTAATCAATTATTTATTATAGTTGTATACCTCAAAGCACAATACATGTACTTCATAAATTTTATAGCACCTGCCAAGTAACCTGCAGTATTTGACTGCAGAGTTGAGTCAATTATGTGTATGTGGGAGGGGGGGGGGGGAGTGTGGAATACATCTTGCAGGGGAGACAATACAATGCACAATGAATGCATGGTAGCAGCAACATACATAACACAAGTAAATAGCCCTTAGGTTACCACTGTAGGCATGTGCAGTTAGGCAGCAACAGGTTCATATCATGAATATGATAAGAATGAGTTGGCTTCGTTTGACATTGCAAGTGCTGCCTCATAGCATCTTAGTTACCTCCTTGATGGAGGAGTGACTTTGCTGCACACCCTCACCCTCTCCATGTATTGTCTCCCTCATCATCTCCTCTACACACAGTTCCATTCCTATAGTGTGTCACCATAAAGGTGTGTCATATGTGATACATGGATAACTGCACAATGCAGAACTGCTGGTAGATGTACACTGTACAGCACATGTGACCTTATTGCAGAGCAGACATCTCAAGGCATGTACAGATGGAGGGCGTGAGGGTGTGTATGAAGGAGGTGTGGATGCTGTCGAAAGTGGATGAAATGTGAGAGAGCCAATGGGTAAACCTGTGGTATTTAATTGAGAGAAGCCACCGGAGGTTTCTATATCATCCACATTTGTCATTACCATCACTTCCATTATGAATTCCATTTGCCCCATAGTGATTGTTACTTTAATTAATAAATGATGCGTGGTTGGTGGTCTAAATAGGGTTGTACACATTTGGAAGTCAGTCAAAGTGTTTTGTGCACATGCTTCAAAACATTGTGTTGTGTGTGTGGCAAATGTGGACTGTGACCTATACAAAGAGATCTGGATTGTAAAGGTTGTAACGGTAGGATGGGCCATGTGTCTAGCCAATCCACCTGTCTTTCTTATACAGTGCATGCTATAGGCCTACAAGTCATCAGAATTGTGTTGATACAACATTGTTTTTGATATGTTTTATCTGCAGGTCTGGGGAGGGAAGGTTTGTTGACATAGACCATGAAAATTGGAAGAGAGCTGCAGACAACTTTGTGTGTTGGGTGTGACTGTTGTAATCTGGTGTGGGAGTGGTTTTTTCCCTGCTTTGAGGTTTTGTCCTACAAGATGGTCCTACTCCCAGTGGAAGTGTGTATGTGTGAGTGTATGTCTTGTAGCTGCTGTGCTTTTCTGTGTTTGTATGTGGCTTTGTGTTTTTATGACAATTTGCACAATGAACCTTTAACCAATCTGACGTGGGGTGAGGGTGTGTGATGGCTATACGGGGGGGGGGGGGGGGGGGGGGGGGGGGTTGCACAGTTACAGGAAATGACATTGGAACATTTTGAATCATTGTAATATCAGTTTACTAGTTAATACTGGTACCTCTTTAGTGCAGTGCAGTATAGTACGGAACACAAGCAGAGATTGGTGATCTTTAACACAAGTATGGTTGAATTGCAATGGTGAAAGAGGCATTAAAATTCGTTACCGCTCATATTTAGTGTAAATGTGAAAAAATAACATCAATTGTAGTTAAAAATAGATATATAAGCGTCATTTTTATGCATTCACGTGATAGAACTACTCGCGCGACCGCGAAGTTGTTCACAAGTAAACTGCTCGACACATGGAAACGTTGGAGCCAAAGAATAGGTAAACCATTATTGTTTTAACTGGGTGGGAAAAATGGTGTGAAGTATATTGTCCTAGCTAGTGTTCTCACAGTGCAGTATAGAGGCGAGTGCATTTCAGTTGCGTTGTAAGGGTTAATATAAACGCATACTGTTCATGGCTTGTGTCATTGTCATTCTTAGGCGGTGCATTTAGATCATGGACGTGATTTTCTAATGCATCTGAACATTACACTGGACTACATGTGTACGCACGTCTACACCCAACGCTCTCCGGGTGACGAGGGAAGGGAGAGCGACACAAGATGCATCGCGCTACGGTTCCCTCTTAATTACATGGACGCGAGTCACGCGACATACCTAGTCTCGTACCCAGACCCCCCATGATGTAAGTTTTTTCTCGCTTAGAGTATAAGACTCGGCATTGACGCGGTTAGGATATATATTTTGGGTGTAGGGTTTAGGGCTTTGAGCCGCGTCGAAGGCGCGAGGGACCAGGTCAATTTGCACCCGGAATCCGAATCCAGTGTCAAAAACCACCCGTCTAGCACCAAATTCTTTTAGCAATGTTTCGGCCATGAACGAGGGCGCCTTCGTCGCCATATAAAATTTCCTAAACACTACGACACCTGTCGTAGTGTATGTGATAAACACTTACGTCATGGTGGGTCTGGGTACGAGACTACGACATACAATGCATGTGCACATGCAGGGCTGCGTGGTTGTCGACACTTTATTCGCGTAAGATCGATCGGGCGACGCTAACACACTTTGAGCTGTAGAAGTAGCGGAGAAAATACGGTATAATCTCTGGATGTAGTAGGCGATGGATACACATAGTGTATTAGCTGCAGGTCTACTCATGCTCCTTTGCCTGTCTCGCCATACCCCCAATTCAAGGCTAATAATATACATCAGACAACAACACATGTGCACAATGTATTCGTACAATGTGCTCTCCTCACTGCAAACGTAATCATCGGGCACAACAAATACGCCTATAGACCTTTTGCAGTGAAGGTTCAAAACAATGTTTACTGGGGTCGAAGAGTATGATGTAATTCAACATGAACTATGACTATATCAACGGCTTATTGGCTAACGACAAGGCGCGCTACGTCAGAAAGCTCCAATGTTTTCACGGACTGTTGGAGATGCATTTGATGAAACCATGGATCCTTATTGTTTTAGCGATCGCCACTGGATAGATGATTTTAGACAATGGCTGGCAGTCGACTTCCCAGCCATATACACGTATCTCATTGATACACCAGGAGGGTACACTAGGTAAAGCTTTCAAGAGTCTTGAAGCCCATAATTATTTCACGAGGTATAATGCTTCACAAAGCTTCACTTGGTCTACTGATTACACCATTAGCATTATCCAGATGAACTTGACCATTGATAGTGCTTCCATTACTCTCTTCACCCAATGTCTCACAACACACACACACCCTTTCGTGACTGAGGAATCGATACATGTGTTCCCGTGGGGGATTTAGTTTTGCCTCTCCAAAACACAGACGGAACATAGTCAACATTGTTTTCATCCTTTCATGGTTTACCTATGAAAATATACCATCCTGTACAAGTTTGACACACCTTAGTACATGCTCGATCTAGGTAATGCTTTACCTGAAATGAAATGTTTACCACAAACTCGAGCATTCTTGGATGGAACAAAGCCTAGTGCATTGATCCACATTTCGCGCCGCCTCTGGTCAGTTGGAATTCAAAAAAAAAAGAAACTCAAGTTTATAGGTTCTCTTAGTCTACCTTTACATCCGAAAGCACAGCATAGGTTACGCATTTTGGTGACGTTATCGATAATTGCGTCATAAAAATAGAAGAAACGCACAATTTGTCCCCCAGTAAACATTGACGGCAATGTTTTGAACGTTCCTGGATGTCACTGCAAAAAGTCGATTGTAATCCAGTGCAATGATGGAGACTGCAGAATGTATTCACTGGAGTGTCAACTAAACTACGTATTGTAATAGATGAGCGTTTTTAGTTCTTGTGCTTTCACATCACAATTACACTTCCAATCCGTTTAATCCATCTCAAGGAGTCAGACTCTTTCCAATCTCGCTTTCCGCCAGTATTGTTAACTGGCACAGACATAATTCGATCCTATGTGGCTTTTCAGCTGGCCATAAGTGTAAGCCACAAGTACTGGCTTGGAGGAGGACAGGTGAAGGGGCAGGTGGAACACTAGCCTGCAGATGGTGTTGTGGCCTCTTTGCCTCAATTGCCATACTCCCGCACAGCCAATGGCATGTAGGACCAACCCAACTCCTGGCATTTGGGTCCATTGGAGTGGAGCTTGTGGTCCTCATCTGCATAGGCTTCCCTATCCTGTTGACACGACTCACCCAAGATGGCAGAGCAGTGGTGATGTAATGGTGATATCTAATGTGGCAGGTTTGCCTCTGTCCCTTCCAGCAATGAGAATGTCAGCAGGTGTGGTGTGATACGATGACCCTTCTCCACACTAACTGTTCATCATGTTGGCATGACAACAGAGGTCAACGACCACATCCCACATGCAGTTAGGGTGTATGGCCACATCTCCCTCATGCCTGCAGGTCATGGCATGGTGACTAAGAGGATCAAGAGCAGTATCTGGACACAATTAGCAACAACCACATCCCATCAGTCATCTGCTGGTTATGGAATATATAAGCCATAAATTTAAAAAGGATATTTCAAATCAAGAAATGTTTGTTGGCATAGCATGCATGTCAATAATTGTGATTGAAATTTCTCAAGACGGGCTTCAATCGATACAGATTTTGTGTCAATGGTCAATTTAGGCATTGAAAATTCTGTAAAATTGTCCTGATGGAATATTTTCTATTTTTAAAATTGTACACAGCATGTACTTTGTTTTTCAGAAACTGTCTATCGTCATCAAACAATCAAAATAACCCTCAAAATCGGCTTCCAAACTACCTTCCTAATCACTATTGTTAACCTACATGAACATGTGTGGGCAAAGTATTAGCTTTATGTTTCAGATGATGTTTTTATTGATTTGTTTTGTAATAGTATTTCTTTCACTTAGGCATGGCTAGAAACATGTACCATTAATCGGTATCCATTTGATATCAAAATTCAATTACCTTAACCACTGGTTTAACAAATTCAGCAAATTGATCATGTTTTGAAAATAACCTATTAGACCTCATTATGGACACGACCAGGTTCAGGTAACCAGTAACAGAATTGTCTAAGACATAGAGACTGCTAACTCTTCGGCTGCTAAAGACTCCTTTTGTTTCTGAAATTGAGGACCACACTCCAGTGTTCTTTTATGTTCCATCTTGCATAACTAGCTACGAATTAACCAGGTGTCTGGATTCTTATACTGCAATACTAACCCTGTGTTGTGCTGTTTGCAACATACCCATTTTAATGTCTAAATTTAGTTATTGTATTCTTCACTACCAACAGTGTGGTTATGGAGAAATCATAATATTTTATCTATTGCCCAGTGGTCATTTATATGCTATCTTGCATAACTAAAGCTAAGCATTCATCAGGTGACTGGATTCTTATGCTACAATACTAGCCCTGAAGCTGTAGTGCAATACATGTACAGTAGTTTAATTGATTTTGAATTGCCTAGGTCCATAACTTCAAGTGCTTTTGTATAGACTGCACTATTTTATCCTTTACTACCAACAGTGTGGTTATGGAGAAACCCTTTTCACACATTACCTGCTCCAAGCCCTACAATGATCCAAGAATTCTATCATGTTTGCACTCCTTCTGTCTACAATGTCTCCATCATGAGATAGAGAAAAGTGGTTCCCAACAAATGTTCCAATGTCCCATCTGTGAACAAAACACCAGCATCCAAGTGGGAGGGGCCAGTGTTCTCCCTCAGAACCTCCATCTTGGATTTGAAGTAGAGGTAGCAGGGTACAAGTCCAAGATGACCAGTAACAGTGATGTAGCATGTGACCAATGTGCTGAAGGAAGCAGTGATCCTGCAATGGTGTTCTGTTGTGCTTGCCATCACTTCCTGTGTACCTTCTGCCTTGAACACCACAAGCGCAATCGAATAGTGTCCAAACACAAAATTGTTGGACTAGACCAGGAGGGAGCCAGACAACTGCACGCCACCATGAGGCCAGGAGATCATTACTGCTCTCAGCCTAACCATGAGGACAATAAATTGAATTCTTATTGTGAGACTTGTAGCTTGCAGGTATGCCCTCACTGCACTATATTTTCACATAAAAGCCACTCTGTGAAGGAAATATCCACAGTAGCAAAGACCCATCAAATGGAAATCTCAGGAGCACTTGAAGATGCAAAAGAGGTAGTGACAAAGTTGACTGGAGCCATTGATGAAATTAACAGGATGATAGAACAAGTGGAGATATCCAAGCTTTCTTGGCCATCAAACAAGCCTTTGAAATACTCCAACAAACATTATAGAAGAAGACACTATTGTCAGAGTTGGTAGCCATTTCTCTGTCCAAGACAACAGCTCTGACTCTCCAGAAGGAACAGTTTGAGAAGATGGTTGGAGACATTGGTCACTACACTGATATGGCCTCCCAGATCCTGCAGACCCACAAGGACCATGAGATTGTAGCATTGGGAAGACTCATACCCACTGAACTGCAGGCCACCCTCAGGAGTGTCCAGACCATTTCCCTCACTCCAAATCAACACAGCAACATATCTGTGTCTGTGAAAACAGATGATCTTGTCAGGCAACTATCCAAATTAGGTGAAATTATTGTATTCTTCCCTTCTCCATCTTCATGCACATGGATGTCCACATCAGTAGCCAAGGTAAGGACCAGGTACCTTGTTAAGGTACAAAGCAAGACCTCAAAGGGGGAGGAGTACCCACATGGTGGTATAGAGGTGAAGGGTGAGATGAGGTCCAAGACCCATAATGGAGCAGTTGTGTATGGAGAGGTGGAGGACCACAGGGATGGTACCTACACCATCACCCTCATCCCTCAAACTGTTGGTCCTCACCAGCTCCTCATCACAATGGATGGTCAGCATGTACAGAATAGCCCTAATGACCTTGATGTGAGGCCTAAACGTGACTACCATACCTTATGTAATGCCCAACAAGTGATCCAGTGTAATAGGCCATTATGTGTAGCCATCCATGACAATGGAGACATCTATGTAGGGAGCTATGATCACTGCATTTATGTGTTTGCTTAAACAGGTCAACTGAAGAATACCATAGGTAGTAGTGGAAGTGGTGATGGTCCGTTCTCTTATCCATGGGGTATATGGGGTATATCCATCAAGGGAGATGTGTGTTGTATGTTGCTGATAGTGGCAACCATCGTGTAGCTAACATCAAGTGGAAAGTTCCTTCATAAGTTTTGGTCAGTATGGATCAGGTCAGGGACAGTTCAATTGGCCAGTGGCTGTCATCATTGATTCCAACAACAAACTGATTGTGTCTGACCGTAATAACCATAGGATATAAATATTCAATGAAAATGGTGGTTGGTTAATAACCATAGATGGTAAAGGCTCAGGCAATCATAGTTTTCAGTATCTATGGTGTCTTGCCTTGGACCCTCAGGAAAACATTCACGTTGCAAAGTGTTTAGCAAAGAAGGTGTGTATGTCAGAATGTATGGTGATCCTAATGGTCCCAGAGGACTAGCCATTGATGATGAAGGTTACAGCCTTGTTAGTGAGAATAGTGGCCATTGTCTCTCCATCTATGATCCTGAAGGGAACAAGATCCACAAAGTGGGGAATCTGAAGAATCCATATGGTACTGCACTAGATCCCAGAGATGGCAGTGTGTTCATTGCTAACTATGTTCCTAACACTGTATTGAAGTATTGTGTAAATATTTGAAGTTAAATATGAAAGTATATATGTGTTGAGAAATGTACTGTTCTCTATTTACCAGTATTAAATAAATTTATCTTGTCCATACATGGTATTAATAACTCAATCAATATAGGACAACTGACTAGAGAATTTTAACTTAATCTTTTCTATATTTAATGCTTTTTTGCTCCATGAATTCATTATTCACGTCCACGTACACTTGTTATGTAAACGTTTTGTTTATTATTATATCGGCAGAATGGTAGCGTGTGATCCAGTGTATTGGGTTGTGTATTTGAATATGTGTGTCTGGAATTCAAACCCTTTGAGTTGGTTAGCATTTAACCTCTATCACTTCCGGATTATCGAACATTACGATCCCTAATCCCATGTGGCATTGGCATGAGTCTGGGGGTGTGACCGGTACGTATGTACAACATTGTGTGGTGATATGGCACCGCCCACTCACACCACCCAGAGTTTTGCACTGTCCTTGTATAGGAAATGGGCCTTAAAAGGAAAAGAAAATCTCACCAGTGTCACTACTCGCTTGTCTCAGGCTTGCTCATGTGCACTACAGGAATGTCTTGCATGCCATAGCAGCCCAGATCATCGGTTAACTAGGGCTAAGTACTTTAAACAATATCCAATCCAAGTGTATTAATGAATGGTGGTGTCCCCAGCCCCTTCCCTCGGGTTGCATGCCCCAGTGGGTGGGTGCAGTCCTAACAGCTAGCACACGATGAGAATGTGGAAGTACATGACTTGCAGGTATGTGTGCGTGCGTGTTTGTGTGTGTGTACACGTAGTATACATGTATATATGTGTATAACCCTAACCCTGGCTAATAGAATTGCTATCGGTGACTTTCCCCCTACTTTCAATACGAACTGATCCTTATTATGACATTGGAAACGTGTGGAGTGCTGGATCCACATGTTCCACAGAGACACTCCAGTTGACACGGACGCTGTGAGACAGCTAGAGAGATGGAATCTGAATGCTAGGGGAGATGTGGCAGAACTTTTGAGAGCTATATGTGGGAGACATCTTGAGATTCTTAAATAGCGGGATGTAGCTTGAGCTTTGCCAGGGGGGAGAGGTTATAATGGAGGGCAATGGAGGCTATAAGGTTGGAGGTGTGTATATATGAGAATGAATATGGGATGTGTGTATCTCTTGTGCTTCTGCGTGGAGTGTGTCTCTTGTCCTTCTGCCAGGTGTGTTTGTGTTTCACCAAACTTCATTACAGCAGACAAATGTAGTGCATGGTGGTACAGCTTGAAGCACCATCTTACACACTGATAATCAAAGTATCTGTCATAGAGTTGTAAGTCTTCTCATTTCAACGCAAGCGTTACATTTCTATTGCATAGTAGATACTTTATTATGTGTTCCTTTTCGCGGAAACGATTCCATATAACAATTCATAACATTCAATTAATACTGTAACTGACAGGCATCATGACAGCTGGTCAATACGGTTGACCATATAAACTTTAATACCAATCATATTTAAATCACATCCACTTGAAAATGTTCTACGAGTATCACAGTAATGCACATTACATCACATTCACTTTTCAAACACAATACTTCAATACAGAGTTAGCACCCCTATTAGCAATGAACACACTGCCATCTCTGGGATCTAGTGCAGTACCAAAGGGATTCGTCAGATTCCCCACTGTGTGGATCTTGTTTCCCTCAGGATCATAGATGGAGAGACAATGGCCACCCCACTCACCGACACACTCCCCCTCACCAGTCATGTCTCCCCCACACTCCCCCTCACCAGTCATGTCTCCCCTACACTCCCCTCACCAGTCATGTCTCCCCCACACTCCCCTCATCAGTCATGTCTCCCCACACTCCCTCACCAGTCATGTCTCCCCCACACTCCCCTCACCAGTCATGGTCTCCCCCACACTCCCTCACCAGTTATGTCTCCCCCACCTTTCCCCTCACCAGTCATGGTCTCCCCCACACTCCCTCACCAGTTATGTCTTCCCCACCTTCCCCCTCACCAGTCATGTCTCCCCCACACTCCCCTCACCAGTCATGTCTCCCCCACACTCCCCCTCACGAGTTATGTCCTCCCCCACACTCCCTCACTAGTCATGTCTCCCCCACACTCCCTCACCAGTCATGTCTCCCCCACACTCCCTCACCAGTCATGTCTCCCCCACACACCTTCACCAGTCATGTCTCCCCCACACTCCCCTCACCAGTCATGTCTCCCCCACACTCCCTCACCAGTCATGTCTCCCCCACACTCCCCTCACCAGTCATGTCTCCCCCACCTTCCCCCTCACCAGTCATGTCTCCCCCACACTCCCCTCACCAGTCATGTCTCCTCCACACTCCCCTCACCAGTCATGTCTCCCCCACACTCCCTCACCAGTCATGTCTCCCCCACCTTCCCCCTCACCAGTTATGTCTCCCCCACACTCCCCTCACCAGTCATGTCTCCCCAACACTCCCTCACCAGTCATGTCGCCCCCTCACCAGCCATGTCTCCCCTCACTTCCCCTCACCAGTCATATCCTCCCCCTGACTATTACAGACAGCATAATATGTTCATTCACAGAACAGAGCACCTCCTCCCAGTAGAGAGATTCAGTACTATCACCCTCCCAGCTAGTCCTTCAGATCACGTGATTCATGTAGTTGGGTGACTCGGGCTGCTTTCCACAGTATTTGGAGTAGAATTATAGCATTAAAATTAGGCCTTGCATGCTAAAATGTGTGTGTTTTATGTTGCACCACCCACTAATGAACCCAACCTATTGCATGTTGCATTTGTAGGTTCAATATAGCTACTCAGAATCGATCTGAGGACACAGACCTATGTGTGCTGCTGTAAAGCTGGGTTCAAAGAGAATTGGCTGATAGTTACATCAGTTGCTTATTAACTACCCATCATTTGTATCGTGATGGTTAATATTCGTGTTGTGCTTGCATGCTCGGACGCTCAGCAGACAACGTATTCCATCATTACGTAACATCACTGAAGCGTTCTGTTTCGAAGGAGGTGGGTCATGTAAACAATGCACATGCACTCACATTACACATGAATTTACTCAAACAGACATGCTGTGGCATGAGGCCAAGTGCAAGAAGCTTTGAAGCATCAAGTGTGGCAAATGGCACACAGATGACTAGTTTCTATATTTATTTTAACTGATTTACACGTGTCACTCAGAAGCATTCATATACATAAGCCCATGCCAAGAGAGGTACATAACCTCATTATATTCATTACAGCATCACTGGCCTATCATTGAGGTACAGCTGTACAACAGCACATGTTTACTGCAAGGGATGGTTTATCATGTACCTGCAGGGTTACATGTTTTGTAAGTGTTAAAGTTTCAGTTATGTGCACATATGCAGTATTTACATGGGCACTGTTTTTGTGTTGGTTTCAAATTGGCTCAGGAGATCAAACTCTGCTTGAATAGTTTAGATGACGTAGCAATGCTTAGAGAAGACACACTTATTGACTAGACAGTAGTGCCACTATCAGAATGAAGTTTGTGTGTGCTGAGAGCCTTTCAGATATCTATTTCAATACATTTTGCTTAGCCAACATAAAGGTCAACCATATGTAATAAATGCACAGCGCTGTAGACAAGCTATGCAATAGTCTTGATGCACATGTTCTAAAGATGAGCATATCACAGCTGCACCATCCACATGGATTCCACAGGGCATTAAGACCTATTGAGGGAAGGGGAGGAGGGCAAATGAAATGGTACATACATGAACAACACACCTCAACATGTACGTTGTGAATAGGTTGGTTCCCAGTGGCAACGACATACCAGTGTCACAGGCACACACACACAGAACACACACACACAGAACACACACACACAGAACACGCACGCACAGAACACACGCACACACAGTACACTTAGGTGCACACTAATTGGTGTTTTACCACAGGTACCCTATAAAAAGAAAGAGAAAGAAGAGAGTGCATGAGAGAGAAAGGGAGGAAGAAAGTGAGAATTGTGAGGGGGATTCCTTCCTGGTCAGGCCCTGTAGAATATGAATATATACTTTGTGATCACGTGTGGTAAAGGTTTGTAGTTCTTCTGGAGTTGAATGACCTCTAATATTCTAAATCCCTCCTGCTACATATCTTTCCTCCCCCCATGATGCAACATGATGCAAGTTGTACAGTACAGTACCTTGTGTGTCTTAAGGTCTATTTGATTGGCCATACCTACAGGGCTCTATATGTGGTTGACCCCATCATGTTCCTTTGTGATGGCCACTCTCAGGAAAGTTTATACAGTGTACAAAGTGTGCTATATGGCTCCGAAAGCACCCTTTTATGAGGCCAAAAGGTTGTAAAAAGCTCAGGATAAGAAATATTGTCAGAATGTGGGTGAAAAGTCGACCTAGTTCGAGTGCCTTTGGCGCGTGTACCCTACACTCTAAACCTTAATGAAGGGCCTTCCCCTAGTCCTAGTGATAGCTTGTAAGCTATATTTAGGCTCAGTCGTCTTAAGGTCACTCTGCATGTGTTTGAGAGGTTTATCTCAATTCAGCTGCAAGTCACATTGGTGTGGTACATGTTCAAGTTTTTTTATTTTTATGTCAACTATACATGTACAAGCAAACTAAAAGTGACTCAGGAACCTAGAGAAGTAGGCAAAAGAGTGTTTTATGGTAACATATACACCTGCCTCGATGATCTGGTTAACATAATAATAATTAAACCAGGTCTTCACACTCTAGCAAAGCAGACCACACCTACAGGGCACTGTTTGTCGGCTCAAGTTGCTTAACCCCTCACACTCTTGTAAAGTGCACGGCACTTTTTGTCAGCTAATGTTGCTTAACCAACACATGACTCTTGATGGAAACAGGGCCATATGAACAAACGGTCCTAATAAGAAAAGGGACCTCAAATGGCTATGTGAGATTCAGAGTTTAATGATCATCACATCCAAAGTTATGAACGAAAGTCAAAGTACTCAGTAAGAATTTGAATACACATGACTCATGTGATGGAACCACGCCCACATGAGAAGAGTGCTCTGAAAAGGTTCTGTGAGTTTCAAACCATCCAATCTAAAGTAACAATGGGTGATTTCCACGATTGGTGATCAGAACATAAAATGCATTTTTCCTGACCTAATTAAAGTATTCCACCTGCTATGAACCTTGATTTGTGATGGAATTTTCACTTGCGGCAACAGATTCTGGCTCAGTGCGTTTTACTGTGGTGAAAACATATTTTTTACCTTAAACCTGTCGGTTCCTGGAGGTCCAATGACCCATTACAATTAAAAATGGCGGCCAATGCCAAATATAGCGTTACTCCCTTCGCTTGTGCCCTGGCCCCATTCGGAATAATTAATAAGCACCACAATAACCTTAATTGCATAATTTGATGCAAATCACAATAACAGCTCAATTTATAATTTCTGCAAGATATTTATAACTAAGACAAGACACCTCAATGGAGTCTCTACGTTTAGATTTTCATATACAAGGTCAGTTATTTGTAATGATACAATATTTTCTCATTGTGTTGTGATATGGCATGTCTGGAGAGTGGAAGGTTCCTTGACAATGACATAGACCATGAAGATTGGCTGGAGAGCAAATGATGGACATAGAACTTTGTGGGTTGGGTGCAACTGTTGTAATCTGGTATGGGAGTGATGTTTTGAGTCCTGCTTTGGGTTTATCCTAGAAGATGGCCCCACTCCCAGTCAAAGTGTGTATGTGTGTCTATCTGTATGTGGGAGTGTATGTTTTGTAATTGCTGTCCTTTTCTGTGTTTGTGTGTGGTTTTGTGTTTGTGTGGCAGTGTGCACAATGAACCTTTAACCAATCTGACGTGGGGTGAGGGTGTGTGATATGCTATACAAGGAGGGAACAGGAAATGACATTGGAACATTTATGATTATTGTGAAATCAAGTTTACAGATATTTCTATAATCTGAGGTCATTTTATAAGTTCGTCAAATGAACAACAATAGTCACGTGATTGAAGTGGAGTTGAGTGTCGAAACCCTCAATGTTGGAGCCAAAGATTAGGTAAATATTTTTTAACACTGGCCTAGTGTTTCTCACAGTAGAGGCGTGTGCATTTCAGTTGCGTTGTAAGGCTGATAAACACAAGTACGGTTGAATCACAGTGGTGAGAGAGGCATTAAGAATGCTGTGACCTTTTGCTGAGCTGGTTACATGTGTAAGGCTGATAAACACAAGTACAGTTGAATTACACTGGCGAGAGAGTCGTTGCTCTTATTTAGTTTAATAGAAATGAGAAATAATAACATCAATCGTAGGTAAAATTAGATATTTTATTAAAGTCATTATTACACATTCATGCACCGACGTTTGCAGCAGGACAATAATTAGACAATACCAAAATTTACAAAGAACCAAAACCAACAGTAATATCATATCTCGTAATCCATTACTTTGAGACGTTTAGTAAAAATAAATAGCATCTGCAAATGCTGTAACATATCTGTAAACAAAACCATCGACGCGCAAGTACAAGCATTACTATCAGTGATATGTGCGTTTTCACGCCCATGTGTCTTTGGCGGTAAAAGAGAGGGTTACTTTAAGCATACGTAGTGGAGGAACCAACCGATAGAAAATGTTAGGCGAGCAATAACGCTCATCAGCATACATGGGGAAACACATATACAAACACACAGAACTAGCCACGATTTTTTTAAACCTGTGATTTAGATGTGAGTTTTTATATGAAGGGCAGTATTGTATGGGGATTCACGTATGAAGATGAACCAGCGATGCAGAGTGTGTATGGCTGCTTCTTGACGGAGGCTAGAGAAAGGGGAAAAAGGAGTTCATACAAGTGAAGAGAGTTTGCAGACGATTTGCACTCAGTCTGTGCAATTAACACAGGCAATGACATAATGGGCCACTCACCCACTATCTTTTGTTTATGCAAATAAGTGATGGATGGAAGTTATCTGAAGAGTACATAGTTTACTTGTGTGGAGGGATGGTGTGTGGAGGGATGGTGTGTGGAGGGATGGTGTGTGGAGGGATGGTGTGTGGAGGGATGGTGTGTGGAGGGATGGTGTGTGGAGGGATGGTGTGTGGAGGGATGGTGTGTGGAGGGATGGTGTGTGGAGGGATGGTGTGTGGAGGGATGGTGTGTGGAGGGATGGTGTGTGGAGGGATGGTGTGTGGAGGGATGGTGTGTGGAGGGATGGTGCGTGGAGGGATGGTGTGTGGAGGGATGGTGTGTGGAGGACGGTATACATGTACATGTATGGTGTGTGGAAAGATGAAGAAAGTTACACACATAATGAGTGTCTGAGATTACTGATACACCATACCTAATCTCCTGTGCATGTGCCCTGTGTTGTGGGTAGTGTTCAGAGAGGGGGGGAGGAGGAGAGGTGGGGTTACAAGTAAATAACAAGCATGTTTTCATGTACACTGTATGTTACATGCATGTCTTCTTGCACAAATATTTCAACACTTGAGAAGGGTTGAGTATCTCCAGGATGGCCACTCCCCTCTTGGTCTCGTTGGAGGCGTAGCCACCATTGGTGTTCTGCATTTTCAGCAGCTGAGCAAGGGTGTGCAGAGGTGCACAAAGGTGTCCAGAGGTGCACAAAGGTGTGCAGGGATGTGCAAAGGTGTGCAAATGTGTGCAGAGGTGCGCAAACAATGTGTAGATGTGAATTAAGTGTGTAAGAGGTCAGGTGCATGCATAGTGCATGAGGAAAGGGATGACCACATAATGGTGTGCACAAATGTCACATAGTACCTACACGCCCACAATGGACACACCTACTCATACATCATGGCCAGCAAAGCAACTTACCACATTGACACAGTCGAACATCGTTTGGTCTTCAACATGCTCATCAAGGTCACTGTTGTTGGGGGAGGGGCATGGTTATGGATGACTACTGTATGTGCATATGTGCATTGGGGGCTAGGGGTGGCTTCATTGCTGTGTAGGTTGGGAGCTCGTAGGAGCCACCACTTCTGGGCGGAGACAACCAACCACTGTACTGAAGGAGAAAGCCCCTTGGAGAGGGAGGGAGTGCATCAGGTGATGTGTGTTACATATACATCGTGGACACCAAGATCTGCTAGCACCCTGCAAAGGCCCTAGTCCCCAGACCTAGTATATCTAGTGAGTGACACACAGTCCAGATGGAATGATGGACTTGGGAGCTGAGCAATCCAATCACACTCTGTAGTAGTCCTCTACCACTAGAATGCAGTAGCTTGCTCATCTGTCTGTAGTACTTGGAGTAGTTGGGAGGGTTTTCTGGCACCTGGGTGGTGTGTAAGCATGCAATGCAACACCCACACACATGCACTAACACACTTGCATCAATAGACGTGTACACACACACACAACTTAGATTCTAGTGGAGAGCCTTCATACATGTAAAATCAGAAAACCTTCTGTCTATGTACTCCAGCCTTTGGTGATGTCATCAGACAAAGATGACAGCCCTGCAGATGGCCCCTCCCCCTCTGGTCATGCACCTTAACCACACCCCCTTGTTTAGTACGTACCTCCAAGAAAGCTTGTGCAGCAAATGCAGAGTCCCACAACTGTGAGTCGTTAGTGCCCTGATAAGATGTGATGGAGAGAGGGAGAAGGGGAGTGTGTGTGTGCATGTGTGTGAGTGTGGGGGTGTGTGTGGTCGTTCCCTGCCTTTTCAACTCCAGTCCTGCAGAGTAAACTTACCTTGCACAGCCTAGCCTGGTCACATCACCCTACCATCTAGACCCCAGAACAGCTCAGCACCAAACATTCAGCCATTTACGAAGATTGTTGGCAACCACTGGAAGGAGGGAGTGGCTTTAATTTTATGCACGCCTCAGTCAATGCAAAGTGACTGCAGATTAACAAAGATACTGTACATGTGTGCATGGTGTAGCATAAAGGTAGGCGTGGTTCAAATAAGACTTTAATAGTGGATGAGGATTACAGATGGAGGTAGCTAGGTGTGGTCATGGGGGAGGGGCATACAGGTCCAACACCAATGCAGTCAGTGAACTGGTCAATTAGTTCTGATGTGGTCCAGATACTTGAGTACAGCCCACTACCTCAGCTTCTTCACATGCCTGGGTTCAGAATACCTGCAATAGCTGGAAGTAGGAAGGGATCTAATGTGAAGCTTTGACAACCATGCATAGATCCTCTAGCACACACAAATATGCACAATACAAATACATACTACACTGAGTGTGGGGATGCAAAACACACTGGCCTATGCCATATTGGTTGTGCATTAAACTCATCAAGGGACTATCTCCAAAACTGAAGCTCTATGCTTTGATGGGTAACATATCACACCATGCTTACCTGGTGTCCAACAGGATATACAATGGTCATCATGCACCCACCCTTCAAAAACTCACCCACTGCATTGTCAACATAATCAGCCTCAGTAGTGCTGTACACTGATTACGTCGGGTATAGGGTGTAGGTAGAGAATAAAAGGGGAGGACATAACCACTCTTAACAGCATCCACAACCCGTGGTGGTGCACAAAGCTCATATGTCCTCTAATGAACATTGTACCAGCGTGTCCCCATCCTGAACCTCCCAACATCTGCCATACACACCTCCTCACCAATGGAAGGTGTTACCTCCCCCACATGAGCTACACAATTAGGTGTCCCAATGTCGGCACTCCTACACCAAGTGCTCTCACCAGCCACGTATCCACTACCCTTGGACAAAGGATACAGCACACTGGCCCCCACCTTTACACACTGAAGTGGCCCAGCTCACCACAGTGAAAACATGACCCCATAGGCCTGGGAACCACCACCCACCGCCATCACTGTGTGGATCTTGTTCCCTTCAGGATCATAGATGGAGAGACCATTGCCCCAATACTCACTGACAAGACTGTAACCTTCACCACCTGTTCCATCACCTTCACCAGATGTGCCACTAGCCCTGCCACCTCCATCTGCACCAGTGCCAGGAAGGGGCGGGGCAGGTGAGGCCATCTTCAGAGAGGACTTCAGTGCTACACTGGACAATATTTTTATTGTTTTAAAAATTGTGTTTGTCATCAAGTGGAGAATGAGTTTTATAATGCGAATGTATGTATGTACAAGTGCGCGACATGAGAGGACACTAGAATAGTTTAACCTTTTTAACGAAACAATCACGAATAGATTTTAGGATTGAGGTCAAAATACAAAGCGATAACTGATCATGATATCCTTAGATAAGATTAATTATAGTGGAAAATTTTTTTTAAGAAAATAATCACGCGACCACTGAAGGCCAATCGTAATTGTCGACACATGGAATTGGAGCCAAACAACAGGTTAGTATTTTTAAAGAGGGAGGAAGGATTGGTGTGGAGTGGACGTTAGAGCTGATGTAGTGCAGGGGTTATTTTAATAATGTATATGGTTTCGGTTATTCTCACAGATCTAGAGGCGTGTACATTTCAGTTGGGTTTGAAGGGTTACATGCTTCTCATGGATTGTTCTCGTCGTATCATACCATTCTCAAGCTGTGCATTTGGAACATGGTTGTGATATTCTCAACCATACGTACACCCCAACGCCCTCTGGGACGAGGGTAAGGACCGGCCCTGGCCCGGAACACGAGACACATAGCTGTAAAGTTACCTCTTGCGCGGCGCGAAGTACCATCTACATGCAGGGTGCGCTTCCGAGGTCACACGTGGTCATAGATTATTTATGTGTGCAAAATCCCGATATTCACATGCAAGGTTACTGAACAAATATATCCTTGTACGATGCTGATGTCCTGGACCACGTTGATGGTCAGGAGATTAGCCAGGTCTGCCATGGGAGGGGCTGCAGAACTTCCTTCATCAGAGAGCTTCTTTCATGGTATTTAATAATGGTGTTTGGACAGCTGGCTTTCTACGCATTATAAAAGCCTTTAACTTTGATCTTGGCGGTGAAGAATTGTTTTATTTTTGTAACGTATTGCACAAGTGCACAGCCGCTATAAACATCGCACAACAATCAGTCTATCTTACTTGTAGATACAAAATGCACACATCATGCCCACAAAGGAACAACTGAGATTCTGAACTCTGTCAGGCCATGTAGCATGGAGTCCCCCTATATGGACATCTACAGTTTTGTGTAAGCTGTAGTTGAATAAATTATTGTGATTGCAAAACGTAGCGAATAATAAATTGGTTAACCCCAACCCTAACCCTAAGGTGGTTGCAAAGTCCTCAACAAATGGCCGTGGATCAATCATGTGTGTAATAAAACGCTGTAAAACTTGCGATCCTACTCCAAGGCAGACAAAAATCACACCACTCCCTCCTTGGTTACAGCAATAAATACGACTTACCACACCCATTATTAGCTTTCTCTATGGTGTCTCATATGCAGTAACATGCACTCAAAATGTCAATTACAGTAAGTATTTCGATTCTTGTAATGCTATACTGTACTAATTTAGTGCTGTACATGTATTTGAAGTACCTACTATAGTTTGATTAGAATGGACAAATAGGTCAAGTGCTTCATTTCAATTTAATAAATCTCATTACTACCAACAGCGAGGTTATTAATAAAGTCATTATCTGTCAGTTGTGCTCAAAGCCCTTCGATGATCCAAGAATTCTGTCATGTTTGCACTCCTTCTGTCTACAATGTCTCCATCATGAGATAGAGAAAAGTGGTTCCCAACAAATGTTCCAATGTCCCATCTGTGAACAAAACACCAACATCCCAGTGGGAGGGGCCAGTGTTCTCCCCTCAGAACCTCCATCTTGGATTTGAAGTAGAGGTAGCAGGGTACATGTCCAAGATGGTGAACAACAGTGAGGTGTGTTGTGATGAATGTATGGATGGAAGCAATAGTCCTGCAGTGGTGTTCTGTTGTACATGTCGTCAGTTCCTATGCAAGCATTGTCACAACCATCACAAACGTAGTCGCCATCTTTCCTGGTCACTACACTGATATGGTATACCAGATCCTGCAGACCCACACTGACCATGAGATTGTAGCATTGGGAGGGATCGACTCATACCCACTGAACTGCAGGCCACCCTCAAGAGGGTCCAGACCATTTCCCTCACTCCAAACCAACACAGCACATATCTGTGTCTGTGAAAACAGATGATCTAGTCACACAACTGTCCAAATTGGGTGAAATTATTGTATTCTCTTCCCTTCTCCATCTTCAAGCACATGGATGTCCACATCAGTAGCCAGGGTGGGTACCAGGTACCATGTGAAGGTACAAAGCAAGACCTCAAAGGGGGAGGAGTACCCACATGGTGGTGTAGAGGTGAAGGGTGAGATGAGGTCCAAGACCCATAATGGAGGCAGTTGTGTATGGAGAGGTGGAGGACCACAGGGATGGTACCTACACCATCACCCTCACCCCTCAAACTGCTGGTCCTCACCAGCTCCTCATCACAATGGATGGTCAGCATGTACAGAATAGTCCTCATGACCTTGATGTGAGGCCTAAACGTGACTACCGTACCTTATGTAATGACCAACAAGTGATCCAGTGTAAGGCGCCATTTTGTGTAGCCATCCATGACAATGGAGACATCTATGTAGGGAGTGATGATCACTGCATTTATATGTTTGATCAAACAGGTCACCTGAAGAATACCATAGGTAGTAGTGGAAGTGGTGATGGTCAGTTCTCTTCTCCATATGGTATATTCATCAAGGGAGATGTGTTGTATGTTGCTGATTATGGCAACCATCGTGTACAGAAGTTGACATCAAGTGGAAAGTTCCTTCATAAGTTTGGTCAGCAGGGATCAGGTCAGGGACAGTTCAATGGGCCAGTGGGTGTCATCATTGACTCCAACAACAAACTGATTGTCCTCTGACTTTAATAACCATAGGATACAAATATTCAATGAAAATGGTGGTTGGTTATTAACCATAGATGGTAATGGTACAGGCAATCATAGTTTTTCAGTATCCATGGGGTCTTGCGTTGGACCCTCAGGGAAACATTCATGTTGCAGCCCATGGTTTCAAACACTATAGTGTTTAGCAAAGAAGGTGTCTATGTCAGAATGTATGGTGATCCTAATGGTCCCAGAGGACTAGCCATTGATGGTGAAGGTTACAGCCTTGTCAGTGAGACCCATGGCCATTGTCTCTCCATCTATGATCCTGAGGGAAACAAGATCCACACAGTGGGGGAATCTGAAGAATCCCTGGGGTACTGCACTAGATCCCAGAGATGGCAGTGTGTTCATTGCTAACTATGGTGCTAACACTGTATTGAAGTATTGTGTTTGAAAAGTGAATGTGATGCAATGTGCATTAATGTGATACTCGTAGAACATTTCAAGTGGATGTGATGTAAATATGTGAACATGATTGATATTAAAATTTGTATGGTCAACCATATTGAGAAATTTGCAGCTGTCCTGTTGCCTGTCGGTTACAGTATTAATTGAGTTTATATATGGGATCATTTCAGCAAAAAGGGAAAGTAGCGCACACATTATAACATTTCTACTATGCAATAGAAATGTAACGCCTGCTTTGAAATGTATGGCTGCTAAAATAAGAAGACTTACAACTCCATGACAGATTCCAGAAGCAATGTGTAGAGCACATTTCAGACTTCTAGAATGTAAAAAAAAAAAAAAAATTAGATATCTTGAAAAA
Organism: Ephydatia muelleri; assembly: GCA_013339895.1. Taxonomy (NCBI): domain Eukaryota; kingdom Metazoa; phylum Porifera; class Demospongiae; order Spongillida; family Spongillidae; genus Ephydatia; species Ephydatia muelleri. Next base: position 4,903 of record JABACO010000356.1, on the reverse strand, counting down.
AAAACACGTTATGTCCCTTCTCGGAGAAACAATGCCATGTAATGTTACTCCAATGGTGGCAGTGATGCCTGAACCAAATTGCATGGGTGTGGCTTTTTCGGTTGTAAGTCATTGTTAATCATTTGTATTTGTGTGGTTTCCTAAAGGGGTGGGTGGGGTCATGGTGGAATGTGAGGATGACACCTTGGCCTCCTACTCAGAAAACGAAAAAGAAATGGAGAAGGCTGAGAGAGCAGTGGAATGGAAGATGGCCAAGAAGCGCAAGCTGCACGATGTCAGGGTGAGAGAGGAGGCGGCCACCAGATAGGACACAGCTCCCAACCTACACAGCAATTAAGCTCCCCCCACCCCTCAAGATGGTGGGTGGCATGGGGTTCCCAGGCCCATGGGGTCATGTTTTCACTGTGGTGAGCTGGACCACTTCGGTGTGTGAAGGTGTGGGCCAGTGTGCTGTATAGCGTTGACTAAAGTAGCTGTAAAACAATCCAAGCCCGATGTGGAATGTCTTAGGTAGAATAATATCCATGGGTATAGCAAGTGGGTGTGGCATGTCTTAGGTAGAATAATATCCATGGGTATAGCAGTGGGTGTGGCATGTCTTAGGTAGAATAATATCCATGGGTGTAGCAGTGGGTGTGGCATGTCCTTAGGTAGAATAATATCCATGGGTATAGCAGTGGGTGTGGCATGTAGCCAGGTTTCATGACATGGGCATTGTATGCGTTGTGGAAACCTGGCAAGCATGGTAGCATAGAGCTTCAGATTTGGACAGAATGCCTTGAGGAGTTTAATGCACAACCAATATGGCATAGGCCAGCTGCAGCTAGGTGTGTGTACTCAGATGCTAGCGACACAGGGTAAGGTGGGTATGCAGTAGAGCAATGGCATGCATATCGCTCAGGGCAACTGGTTGCCAGATGAAGATATGCAGAGGGAAATAATGACAGGGGGGAGGGTGCTAGAAGCTCTCCAGAAGCAGTAGAATCATGGATTCACTGTAGACTGGCATGGGGAGAGCAACTGGTGGGGTCCACCTCCCATACCAAGGGTTATTAGGCATTCTGAGAAATATGGAGCCCATGGGACACTGTTGTTGGGAATCTGTCCTATGAGTGGCCAGCTGGGCACCATTTAAAGTGAGCACATGGCATGGCCACTTTAAGAGAGGTTGGTCAGACATTTCAGAGCAGACTCACACTTGTTTAGCTGGAGGTTCCCCAATACGACAGTGCTTTCAATGAGATATACTTTGGTGTTGGATTGCAGTGTGTATCCTACACTGTACCAGCAACAGTGTTGAGGAGCCGAGCAAGAGCACCACCAAGAAATACCTTGGGGCCTACCAACGCTGGAGACCCTGGGCCGATGCAAGACAAGGAGTGCCATACTTCCAAGTGCAGGGAGCTTCATCTGGTGCTGTACGCGTAGCACCTCAGTGAGTCCACTGAGTCCAAAAGCTAGGACGGTATCTCATGGTAGCATGGGTTGGAGGGGCTCCAGCTATCTTCTCTTTCTCTTTGACTCCCTACCTACCATCCGTCTCCCTCCCTATCTTCCTTCTCACTTTCCTCCTTCCCACTCCTTCCTCCTTCCCACTCCTTCCTCCTTCCCACTCCTTCCTCCTTCCCACTCCTCCTCCTCCTCTCCCACTCCTTCCACCCCTCCTCCTTCCCACTCCTTCCACCCCTCCTCCCCTCCTCCTTCCCACTCCTTCCTCCTTCCCACTCCTTCCTCCTTCCCACTCCTTCCTCTTCCCACTCCTTCCTCCTTCCTCCTTCCCTCCTTCCTCCTTCCCACTCCTTCCTCCTTCCCACTCCTTCCTCCTTCCCCTCCTTCCTCCTCCTTCCCACTCCTTCCTCCTTCCCACTCCTTCCCTTCCCACTCCTTCCTCCTTCCCACTCCTTCCTCCTTCCCACTCCTTCCTCCTTCCCACTCCTTCCTCCTTCCACTCCTTCCTCCTTCCCACTCCTTCCTCCTTCCCACTCCTTCCTCCTTCCCCTCCTTCCTCCTTCCCACTCCTTCCTCCTTCCCACTCCTTCCTTCCTCCTTCCCACTCCTTCCTCCTTCCCACTCCTTCCTCCTTCCTTCCTCCTTCCCCTCTCCTTCCTCCTTCCCACTCCTCCTCCTCCCCCACCTTCCTCTCCTTCCCACTCCTTCCTCCTTCCCACCCCCTCCTTCCCACTCCTTCCCTCCTTCCCCTCCCACTCCTTCCCACTCCTTCCTCCTTCACTCCTTCCTCATCCCACTCCTTCCTCCTTCCCACTCCTTCCTCCTCCCACTCCTTCCTCCTTCCCACTCCCTCCTTCCCACTCTCCTCCTTCCCACTCCCTCCTTCCCACTCCCTCCTTCCCACTCCTTCCTCCCCCTCCTTCCACCCCCCCTCCTGGTGGATGGTGGTGAAGATGAAGGGGATTATGGGGTGGGGATGTGTAGTCAGGGGAGGGAGCAGTGGTTATGGTGATATGCAGGGTAGTGAAGAGAGGTGGTGGAAGATGAGGTGGGTAGGGGTGAGGTTGAGGTGGGTAGCTATGAGGTTGAGGTGGGTAGGCAGGAGGACACACAGACACACATACACACAACTTACACACACATACACACACATACAACACACATGCACACACATACACACACAAATACGCACACAACACATATACTCCACACACACATACACACATACACACATACACACACATACACAGACACACACATTCATACACACACACACCATGTACCATGTCGAAGCAATGGAAGAGTTCCTTGTGTGTCCAACGAATACGTGACTGCATAGACAACCAGACTTGCCAAACACCAGTTCGAGCAGTCAGCCTCCCAGAACGGCGATGAGATGGACATTGGACTCCGCTATCAACGTATGTGTGTGTGAGTGTGTCTATGTGTATGTGTCCTATTCTTGTTTCTGCTCTGTTATCATCAACTGTTAGTCACACTTTCTACTGCACAATACTGCATCTTGTCATTTGATCTTATTCCACGCCTATCCCCATGTTCACTTGCAATACTATGTCCTAAACACCTGCCTATGCTTTCACTAGATCATTTGTGTGTGTGTGTGTGTGTATGTGTGCACCTCTTTTCAACCTGTGTTCAGGTTGAAAAGAGGTGCACACACACACACACACACACACACACACAACAGAGGTAGAGGTACTTCAGAAGAACTTTTCCTACAGTGTATGTTGGTATGTTGTGTGATATGTATCAGCTCCACCACACACAATCTGTGGCCACAAACTCTTCATGTTCATCAAGCTCTTTATCCTGTATCTTTTTTTATCTCAAATCGACAGACCACCCACCACACCCCTCCCACATCCTGCCATTACTTTCATCCCACCCTCTCGCATCCACCATCACACCATCCATCCACATCCACCCACCTCTCCATCCACACACACCATCTCCATCCACCATCCACCCACCCTCCATCCATCATCCACACCATCTACCACTCCTTTCCACCCCACCATCTCTCTCACCATCCCACACTCCCTACAAACCTCTCTACACATTCTCCCTCTCATCCTTCCCACTTGTCAAGTGTTTCCTTCTCCACATTCCTCATTACCTTCTTCTCCTTCACATCCTCTCCCCCTATGTTATTTCCGCAGAACAAAATAAATTGGCCATCCATTGTAGAGTGGAAATGTGGTGAATTTTATTTAGACACCTCGACTACTAGTTTTTAGTTCCTTGAAACTTTTGTATATCTCTGCAAGGCCCCATCTCTACCCATTGCTTCCACCTTTCCAAACTAACAGCTCCAGCGGAGGCAAGATCTGTTCACTTTGCTGCTGTCTCTGGTACGCCCCTCCCCAGATACTGTTGTAAGTCCTATCCCCATCACCTTTGTGCAAGGCCGCAAGTTGAATCCTGTGTTCAAACTTCATTTCCTGCACCCATCCTCCCTCACCAACCACAAGCAACCCCCGCCCCACCCCTTGCCCCACCCCCACCCCCCCCCCACCCGGCTTCCTGCCCTTCTCCCACTTTCCCTCTTCACTTCCCACCCTCACTTCCTCTCTGTATTCCTTCCTCTACCTCTTCCCCATCACCGCCTCATCATCCAACCCTTTTAGATGCTCACCTTTCAGCCAGCAGCTGATGATATGGACAATATGGTGCTGGCTCTGGGCCAGAAGAAGACCATCCTTAAGCAGAGCAAGGACCTTGAGGATTTGGTGTGTGGGTTAGCATGATTGGGGGAGGGTGTGTGTGGGAGGGGTAAGAGTCCCAGTTTGAATTGATGCAGCATTTTCACAGAGACCTCTGGTACACATTTGTGTGTACATGTGTGTGTATGTGTGTGGCTCTGTTTGTAGTGTGTGTGTTGGTGTATTTAGTGTGTGTGGTGAATGTGTGTAGGACTTCAGCCCCCTTTCCCTCCCACCATCATTCCTTCCCTCTGCCTTTCCCTCCCTCTCCCAGAAACATTACTCCACCATTGTGCGCACCAAAGACCTTGACTCCTCCCTGATGGTCGTTTCGGATTCCTCAGAGGCCGTCACCCTCCTGCTGTCCAATCAGATTGTTGCATTTCTCAACAAGAATACCTCCTCCGTTGAGTACATCCACCTGAGTGACCTCCACACTGGTGCTGCTCGTGACAGGTGAGAAATGGTCCCTTCCCTTCATCCCTCCTCCAACCCACTCACCTGCCCACAGTCCTTATCACACCCTCTCTCATCATTGCTCTATATCCTCGCACATTGTATTATTTATCTTCTCCTTTCTTTGACTCCTTCCCTACCCATCCTTTTCCCCATTCCCTCATCTTCCTTCTCTCCCTCCTCCCCATACCTTCCCTTCCTCCACCCATTGCAATTGTCCTCCCCTGCAGTGATGATGCAGAGAGTGTGGCGGACAAAGAGCCTCAAAAGTGGCT
>JABACO010000355.1:0-40679 GCA_013339895.1 Ephydatia muelleri | reverse complement strand
GCATTGCTAAGGATGGATTGCAAAAGGTCATCACCATCCACCTTCTCTGAGCAGTGGAAACAGGGAGAGGTTTAGCTATTGCAATGAGTGACGAAGCAATAGCAGAGCATCGTATGCATCAGATGGCACAACCTTTCACCCATTTTCTTTAAGAAATCAATTTTTGTACAGATGCATGGTGGCAGATATTGGGGCAGTAGCACCAAGCGAGTATCAGGAAGTGTGGGTCACCTTGGATTTGTAACTTGCAGTCCAGAGACAGCAATTAGCATGTCTTGTATGACAGCATTGTTATTGCTGCTGATCTCCGACTTTACTAAAATAAGTTGATCGATTGACCTTCTTTGGTGGTCATCATTGAAAGCTCCACCAAGGGTTCCATCACCATCCAAGTAGAAGATGTGCAAATCAGATTTAAATTGAGAGCACATGTTGTGGATTGTGCGACAAAAAAGCAGAAGGGTCTCCTTGCTGCACTCCTGAAGTTTCCACTAAACAAGGATAAAGATGAACAGTACACAGAATGTACAAAAAGAAGAAAGCGAGAGGCAAGTCTTTAACGGCTAGGAGCATTTTTTCCGCATTCTTAAAATCAAGTTTAAGAATCAAGTGATCATGGAGTAGGTTGGACAGATAAACACCCTCTTTATTCCATACCCCAACTGCTGTGGAAACAAATGTGTTCCCCGCACATTTTGCAACTAATCGACGAAGGGTACAGCCAACAGCCATTGGTCGAATACCACCATCTTTCTTTTTAAGTGCAATTAGTGAAGCAACAAAGAAGAATAGACAAACAAAGGCATGTGTTTTACCCTCCAAAACATGATTGACAAAAACAGAAAGGATGAAAGAAGTGAATTGGTGCCACTTCAATTAAAAAGGCCAATCAGATCTTTGAGGTGTTGCACACTGTGGCCTTAAACCTACCATGTTATTGATATGGTGGCTTCAGCCACTCAAGACATGTGCATGTTCTCATAAATCTGTTGTGTCTCACACTATATGCCAGGCTCCAATGCCAGATCGACAGACATCATTCATCAATGATAGTTTGTGTTTGTATATATCTCTATGTTTCTATGTATTTATGCATGTATGTGTGTGTGTTGTGTATGTATGTGTGGATGTATGTATGTGTGTATGTATGTATGCAATATTGCAGAATAAATTAACTTTAATTTTAATACAGCGATTAGTCTCGTCTCCAGACCCAATATACGCAGCGCGTGATTACATCACCAAAGAGCATACCAGGCTGGGGACGAGACTAATTATAGGTGTGCTGTATTTAGATTATCGACCAGGAGCTAGCTTTTGCGTGTGTGTATCGGAGAATGCCGAGCACCGTTGTGTTTAGAACGGAGGTGAACGCCTACGACAAGAGCTCCTTTTGGAGAGACCAAAACGCTATAAGGTGAAGACATTGGTTTTGCATATCTTATGCCGTCAGAACAGAAACTACGTCAAACTTAATTTTAATTGGCTGTTCAACAGGACGTACCTGGAACAAAATTATGGCGTATTGAAGCTAATATACTACAACGACGAGCCCCATGGTCCTACGCATCGCTGCGTGGCTGTCGTACGGTTCAGAGACTGCAACGTCGCGAACCAAGTGAAGCAAAGGTTTGGTGGAGGGCGCACGTGTGTTAGGAAAAACTCACGTCACGTGTGTATAATTATGCAGTGGAAAGCACCATTACATGTACCATGCAGCGGAAACTATCGAGGGGGAAAGCGCTTGCGAATGTCACAGTTCTTTAGACTGTCAGTGTGAGTCGATTCAGCGAAAGTTTTTTCCTCAAACGTTTGTGGAGGGGATGTGAGTTTGCAGCCTCGAAAACTCCCCGCTATACGACTGTTAGTAGTAGGTAAAGTGTGGTCATGAACTCCCCGCTATACGGCTGTTAGTGGTAGATAAAGTGTGGTCATGAACTCCCCGCTATATGGCTGTTAGTGGTAGATAAAGTGTGGTCATGAACTCCCCGCTATACGGCTGTTAGTGGTAGATAAAGTGTGGTCATGAACTCCCTGCTATACGACTGTTAGTAGTAGATAAAGTGTGGTCATGGGACGGAACAGACGTGTTCAGTAGTTGGGTCTTAAACCGTTCACTCCCTCCCTCCCTCTCTCTCCCCTTCACTTCCCTCCTCACCCCCTCACTCTCCTCTCCTCTGCATCCTCCAAGTACAAACGGTTGCTCCTTTTGAAAAATGTCTGCTCACTATCTCCCACCTTCTCCTCCCCACCTTCTCCTCCCCCTTCTCCTCCTCCCCACCCTCTTCTCCCACCATCTCCTCCCCACCTCTTCTCCCACCATCTCCTCCCCACCCTCTTCTCCCACCATCTCCTCCTCACCTTCTCCCACCATCTCCTCCCCACCCTCTTCTCCCACCATCTCCTCCCACCCTCTTCTCCCACCATCTCCTCCCACCTTCTCCTCCCACCATCTCCTCCCCACCTTCTCCTCCCACCATCTCCTCCCACCTTCTCCTCCCACCATCTCCTCCCCACCCTCTTCTCTCACCATCTCCACCGACCATCTCCTCCCCACCCTCTTCTCCCACCATCTCCTCCCCACCCTCTTCTCCCACCATCTCCTCCCCACCTTCTCCTCCCACCATCTCCTCCCCACCTTCTCCTCCCACCATCTCCTCCCACCTTCTCCTCCCACCATCTCCTCCCCACCCTCTTCTCCCACCATCTCCTCCCCACCCTCTCCTCCCCACCATCTCCTCCCCACCCTCTTCTCCCACCATCTCCTCCCCACCCTCTCCTCCCCTCGTCCCACCCACCTCCTCCTCCCTCTCCCCCTCCTTACCAGATACAATGGACGCCCTCTCTTTGGTACACGTGTGACGACCACCTGGCTCACCATGAAGCAGATGAAGGAGCTGGGCATGGTCCCCTGTGACGATGAATCGGACACCCTTCCGAGAGACAAGGTGTTCACTCCCCAGCAAGGGGACCCCTTCTACGCCAGGTCCCCCCATGACCACCGCTACGCAAGACACCTGGGGGGCCTTTCGCCATCGGAGGGGGAACCAACGAGCGAAAAGGGCGCCACTTCTGGAAGCTCACCAGTGCCAGAAGGGTTAAATCCCGTGCTGTCTCCCGTATGGGGGGCGTCATCTCCAGAGGGCCAGCGCTTCCCTTCCCCTCGCATTGCCCTTAGGGGTGGAAGGGGCACCAGGGGGTTTCGGCGTGGGTGGGGCAGGGCCCCCCGCGGTAGAGGGAGGGGTCCACCTGTCCTGCCGAGAAAACACGAGCTAATCGACAAGGGGAAAGGGAACGTGTCCCCGCCCACCAAATCTCGCAGCAAGAAGCGCCTCTTTGGACCTGCCTATGCCTCTCCCCCACCCTTGAAAAGACCTCGCAGGACTCACCCCATAAAGGAACCATCTCCTGACGCCGCAAGGACGGTTTTCGACAGGCTCAGCCCCCCAGGAGTAGTGCCCCCCGTGGGGGTGATGGGGGCCTACGGGGGGGAAGCCAGGGAGGGCTCGCCGTTCCGTGAGGATGGGAGTGGGGATGAGGCGTTCGTCAGGGAGCTACCCATGGACGCTGTGAGGACGCCATTGGCCAAAGGAGAGGAGGGTGTGGGGAGGAGGGGGTTTCCCCCAAGGAACGACAAGAGAGAGAGGGATGTTGCAAGGATGACGATAGAGGAGGGCGGTCCGCTGGACGTTGCAAACTGGTCCCCAGTTCATTCAAGCCAAGGTGACATGTCCCCAGGCCATCCCAGCCATTCAAACTGGTCCCCAATACACTCCAGCAAGGACGGCTGGTCTTCAGACCTGTCCCCAGGCCATTCGATCGAAACCAAATGGTCAATAAAGGGCACTGACCTTCCTAACAGGAATGTCCAGTCCCCAGGCCATCAAAGCCGAACAGAGGAAGCATTGGAAGTTACCGACAATGAGTTGCTGCAGTCCCCAGACCATCCAGGCACTCCCGGCCTTTCCCGAGGACACTTGGAGGAAGTGAAGGAACCAGCTGTACCCTCAGGCAGGACTGTTGTCGAAAAGATGAGCAAACGCAATCCACATATCTATGGCCCCTTGGATAAAGAAAACAATCCTGGCCTCCTGGATAAAGAAACGAATCGTGGCCCCCTGGATAAGGAAGCGAACAAGCCACTGTGTAAAGGACTACACAACATTGATGAGTTTGCCAATAGGAAGGAGGTCAGTTGCCATAGTAGCGGGTCGGTGGTGGAAGAACATGCCATTGGTGGTAATGTGGCGAGCACGAGTGGACTGGGAACCAGACCTCGATGTGGGCCATCAGGAGATGGTGGGGCTGGGGAAGAGGTACCTGCTCATCGCGATGCCCAGAATGCAGTCAAGGCTTCCATTATTAAGGTGTGTGTGGTGTGGTTCTGTATGCAGGTGTGTGTTTGTGTGTGTGTGTGTGTGTGTGTGTGTGTGTGTGTGTGTGTGTATGGTGTGGTTCTATATGCAGGTGTGTGTGTGTGTGTGTGTGGTGTGGTTCTGTATGCAGGTGTGTGTGTGTGTGTGTGGTGTGTGTGGTTCTCTATGCAGGTGTGTGTGTGTGTGTGTGTGGTTCTGTATGCAGGTGTGTGTGTGTGTGGTGTGGTTCTGTATGCAGGTGTGTGTGTGTGTGTGTGTGGTGTGGTTCTGTATGCAGGTGTGTGTGTGTGTGGTGTGTGGTTCTGCATGCAGGTGTTGGTGTGTGTGTGTGGTGTGGTTCTGTATGCAGGTGTGTGTGTGTGTGTGTGTGGTGTGGTTCTGCATGCAGGTGTGTGTGTGGTGTGGTTCTGTATGCAGGTGTTGGTGTGTGTGTATGAGTATGGTGTGTGCCTTCGTGGTTCTGTATGCAGGTGTGTGTGTGTGTGTGTGTGTGTGTGTGTGTGTGTGTGATTGTGATTTGGTTCTGTGGGGTGTGTTGGAATGTGTATGGTGTGTGTATGTATGGCTATGTGGTGTATTGTTGTAGGTGAAACACTTTCGGTAGTGTGCTGTAAGGTCTGGTACCACTTGTTGCACTGTTAGAATGGATGTGAGCAATTATCACCTAATTAGTGTGCCTTTATTCATTTAACAACTTGAAGTAGCCATGGCTCTAGTTTGAAGGCAGGCATATATCAGTGATAATATATAAAGGGATTGGCAATGCGCCACGTGAGCCATAGAGATTCGCAATTTTTCGCGTGCCATCCGACCTGCTGTGAATCGCACCTGCGTAGAAGTGAGGACAGAGTCTAAAACTCGCTGGTTTGTTTGAACTAAAAGGAGAAGGCTTATTTGATTGTAATTTTCAAGTTCGCCATCACATGCACTACGTGCTGCTCTTTTTTGAAGGGCCGTGAGTGTTCTGTTACACAGTTTCGAGCTTTTTTGCGATTTTTCCGGAGCGTCGTTTTTTGTGGGACAGTATCTTACGAATCAATGGTCTTTTCTGTTTGAAAATGGCTCTATAACGTGCAAGATGGTTAAATTGTAGTGTGGTGTTGTTTGTTTGTAACGGCAGTGCTCAGAACCGCTCCAACAGAACGTTGGATATGGTAATTTTGTGGGACAGTGTAGCCTTTATCGTGTAAGCTAGATCGCTAAATCTGACACTGTCTTGTAGCTCTTGGTTCATATTTTAGCATCCGATTATTTTTATATCTAACGCGCGACTACGTTACGGCTTGTATTGTGTCAAAGGTCATGGTTTTATGGTTTTTCTAACTTGCTAGCCCATTTTGCAGTCAACAGCGGGTTACAACGCAATTAGCTACTCATCGCCATCCTATAATGATAATTGACCTATTTGTGTACACGCATACATTTGTTGGTTGTGGGCTCGAGTACAGGTGCGGATGGCACGCTCTAATGCGTGAAAAGTGGGCTCGTTTCCAATCCCATTATATATTATCTCTGCATATATTGTGCTGTTCTCACACGGATTTTGGAGAAATAAAAGTGCTGCAATGGAGTTAGATAAACATCTAAAGAAAGAACAGGGCTACATGTATTCCATCGTTGTGGTAGTGTCTCCTTGTGTGGTGAGATCTAGTAATGACTGTTGTATTTAAACTATTAATAATTCTTGGGCTAACTCTTTATTCATGGTGCCGATTACATAAGTCTAACTTCATTGACCAGTTGCTAAATATGCAATAATAAATCAGGTATAGGTTAAGATTGGACCACACCCAACTAGGTGAAGTAGAGATATTTGGTGTGATATGGGAGGTTGTGATATGGGAGGGTGTGATATGGGAGGGTGTGTATGGGAGTGTGGTGTGATATGGGAGGGTGTGATATGGGAGGTTGTGATATGGGAGGTTGTGATATGGGAGGGTGTGATAGGTTGTGATAGGAGTGATGGTGATGCAGATGAGTTTGATTTGTGTACTTCCCTTAATGCAGGAATTTGACATGCAGGCCTCCATGCTAGCCAGGAGTTGCAAACTTCTCATATGGTAGGTGGAGTCTGGGAGGGTGTGGGTAGGTGGAGTCTGGGATGGTGTGGGTAGGTGGAGTCTGTGAGGGTGTGTGGGTAGGTGGAGTCTGGGATGGTGTGGGTAGGTGGAGTCTGGGATGGTGTGTGGGTAGGTGGAGTCTGGGAGGATGTGTGGGTAGGTGGAGTCTGGGATGGTGTGTGGGTAGGTGGAGTCTGGGAGGATGTGTGGGTAGGTGGAGTCTGGGATGGTGTGTGGGTAGGTGGAGTCTGGGAGGATGTGTGGGTAGGTGGAGTCTGGAAGGGTGTGTGGGTGTGCAACAATAGGATGACATTTTGCTTTGCATGCCACTACAGTGACAATTCAGACCAGTCCAAAGTGATCGTGGCTTCTTTGACGAACAGCCTCATGAAGCTAGCTGAGAAGTTGGCACTCAAGTTTCACCAATACTCCGATGTCCAACAATAACCCAATGTTTGACTTCATAACACACTCTCCTTTCTCCCTCCCCTCTCTCTCTTTTTCTCTCTCGTTTCGTATCTTGATGTAACCATTTACTGTTTTCAGCATTTTTTTACCTTTCTGAATGGTTATGTGTCTGTAAAGGCATCTGGAGTAGTGTGTGCTATACAAGGTGTGCTTCATAAGGAATCATCGAACAAAGTTATGGCGAAAGCCTAACATTGTTTGTAATATTGAAATCATGTCTCCCTCGCAGAAATGGGTCCACACCCCCAAAAGAAGAGCACAGCGGTGTCAATGCAGGAGCCCCGAAAAGCGGTCTCCTCACCTGACTGGATAGGAGATGGCTTGGTCCACTCCGACTCCAACCCGCTTCCTGGTTGGGCCAACTTGGACTTTGAAAAACCAGAAGACTCATGCTCGCAGTGGTGGCGCAGAAAATGGGAAATAAAACCCCTGTCCCACCCGAGGTGTCGGAGCGGGAGAAATCCCCCGATAAAGTACCGGAAAGGGAGAAATCCCCCGGCCTACCTGCTCCTAAAACGATCCACCACGCATTGACGGAGGGGACACCCGTAACTGGGGTCTCCTCAGAGGAAGCGGAGACGGAAACATCTCCCACCTCGACACCCATCAGTGCCACGGCAGGGACGGAAGCTGCTCCGCTGCCCAAAGAGGTGCCGGGCACAGTCCTGCCGCAAAATGTAATCCTACCCCGAGCTCGCCCTCAGTTGGTTTGGGTCCTACTTTCGTCCCTCCGTAGGGACACCAATCCTAATTCAACACTAATAACTGTGATTGTTACGAATATGCCGGCTCCCCACAATTGTATACTTGTCCCAACACACATGCATTTGGTTCAGTCTGTATGCTGCGTGTTTAAATGTAGATGATAATAATGAACAACAATTAAATACAAGGGAACTACCTCAGACATAAAAAAAAAAAGATTATTTAAAGCTGGTAGTGGCTGGGGGTCAGGACTGCTCAAGGACCCGTCAAGCAGACATCCTTGTCACCAATTGGGACAACGGCATCTCAGCAGCCTTCGATATCACTGTTGCATCTCCGCTCAATTCTAGTGTTATGGAAGCGGGCATGTACTCTGGCGTTGCAGCAAGAGCAGCTGAGTTCAGGAAACATTCTGAAAATGACACAAAATGTGCTCAATTGAGTTGGAAATGTATTCCACTGGTGGGGTGGAGAGTTATGGTCCAGAGGCCTTCTCACAACTAGCCACCCGTCTAGCCATTCGTGGGAATACCTATAAATCTATGGCATTGACTGACCTCTATGGTCGCCTCAGTCACTCACTAATTAGAGCTAATGCTCGTGCCATCCTGACTCGGTTCTACTCCCACCTTGCGCAGCAGGTGGATGAACTGTGTGTGTAATTGTTTGTATTGTGTGGGGTTGTATGTGCATATGTGTAAATTGTGTATTTGAATATTTATTATTATCATTATGAACCCTGAACTAGTTACCTATTAAATAATTATATGACTTTATACAAGCATCAGCATAGGTGGCAGGCTGGCCTGTGCATTTGAGGCAACATGGTGGTCTTGTACGGAACCAAGTGGGCGATGGCACAACGATCGCGTGACCACATGATAGAGCGTAGCAATGAAAAACCAATTTTGCAGCAAAACCAAATGAGTTTTCCATTTATCACAAATAACTGAGTTTTTTTTAATTTTGCGTACACGAATTGCATGGTGATGTAATTCGATTTTAGGAAACAGTTTTTATTTATAGTGGTGTATGCAATCTACAGTACATATGCAATGTAGTTTTTGCTTACAACTCGTAGATTAAAATTACATACTTGTACAGTGCACGATTATCATTCACATACATATACTTACATCCATAATAAATACAGTGCAGTTTCATTCAGAAAACTTCCTTGATTTCGGGATTGTCTGTGTGTGGCCGCACCCACCGCTTGCTTAGTTCATCCACGAGGACCACAGGGTCCGACGAGACCACCAGCGCGTCCTCCACAGATGAAAAAGTAACAAACCCTTCAGCTATTCCAACCTTCATCTGTCAAAGTTGTTTAAAAATCCGTCACAAAGATATTCGTGTAATGTAACATGGATTAAAAAAAAAACAACAACATAAACTGGTCCCATGTGACACATCAGTCCCGTTTCTAAGTCCCCCTTAAGGCCCAGTATCCTCTGTCCCCCCCACCCACCCTCCCTCACTCATAAAGGCACTGGTCACTAACACTGATGCCCCTCCAACCTACCCACTCCAGGAAGTGGTCGTAGTAGCCATCCACGTTCAACAGACCCATTGGCTTGCTGTGCAGTCCCAGTTTGCTCCAAGTCAGCATCTCCGTTAGTTCCTCCATGGTGCCCAGGCCACCGGGAAGCGCTATAAACGCATCAGACTTTGAAAACGCATTAAAAAACTTTCATCTTCAAATTCTCGTATTGTGGTCAGCCCATGTGTGTAGTGGATTGCATAGCACGTACAAAAACTACGCTGCGGCTCTCGTACACGTGTGCAGAAACATCGCGAGGCTGTTGGTTTTCACAAGCAAGGATGATCTCATGCCTCTAAATCGAATCATGGTGATCAACAGCTGTACGTGTGAGCACTTGAGCAGACAATTTTCTGCATGTGTTGTGAGCCGCGCTAGCTAAGTGTGCAAAAACGTTCTGGACGGTTCTGCGCTGTGTGTGTGTGTGTGTGTGTGTGTGTGTGTGTGTGTGTGTGTGTGTGTGTGTGTGTATGTGTGTGTGTGTGTGTGTGCACGTGACTTACCCTATCAAACATCATCTTCTTTCTGGTGTGCATGTCTGGCACTACAATCTCCTGACACCCGGCGCTGTACCCGTCGGATTCTGAGCGTAGAAAACAATAAATAATTACAACGACGACGATGTGAAAATGAGGAGGCTCAACTCAGGAAGAAATGGGGGATGATTCCTGTGATCTCTCCACCATTCGAGACAACGCTGTCGCAGAGTTTTCCAAGCAGACCATATCTACTTCCTCCGTATATCACAGATATCCGTTTTGAAGCCAAGTACCTCCCGAGCTCTTGTTAAAAGTAAATAAATAAATAAATATTAAACGAACAATGGAAGATAGGTACCTGCTACCTTACCTATTGTCTTAGTGGCGAAGGCAGGGTTCTTGCCCAATTTAGCACCGCAGTACACAGCTACCGTCGATGCCTGCATGTTACGATTCTCTCGTACCCAGATCCAAATGTTTGTCTCGTACCCAGACCCTTATCGTAAGCAATCATAGCGTATATTTATTGGGCCCCGATCATCTGCCGCCCGCGTCCTTTCTCCGAGTTGAATTTTTGTGTTCATGCAAAGCTCAAGCCTGCCATTCCTTGCGCAAGGGAGGGTCTGTTCTCTATGGCTTGCCAGATTCTTACATCAAAGGGAATTGCACCCAACACCAATGAAACGTTTGAACGACTGAAGGTCAAACACCCCTTTTCTAATCCCCCTTCTATCCCAGTTGGAAACATTGACACAAAGCCTGTACAGCTTCAACCTGATTTCAATCTCTTAGCAGCCCTACGGTCGTTCAAGAAAGCAACAGCTTGTGAACCATCTGGTATGAGGATTCAGCACTTTCTAGATGTTGCCAGTGTAAGTATCAATCATTAGCCTCCTACGTGAAGTCTCAAACATTCTACTTGCTGGAAAGGCACCTGAAGAGATAGCCCCACTTCTTGCTGGAGGAAGTTTGACAGCATTGGAACACAATATTGGGATGTTTGGCCAATTGCTGTGGGAGAGGCTTGCCAGCAAATGTGCCTGCAGTGTGGTAAAAGAAAAGGCTTCTGACTTTTTAAGTCCATTTCAGTTCGGTGTGGCTTGTCCTAGCGGATCAGAAAAGATAATTCACAATCTCAGAGAAGTATTGGAACAGCATTGGAGTGACCCTGATTTTGCAGTCATTAAAATCGATATGCAGAATGCTTTCAATCTTGTATCTCGTGATGTCGTACTTCTGAATCAGCAGTGTTTCTTGCACTTCCCAGAGATTTACCCATGGACCTGCTGGTGCTACTCACAACACCCAAAACGTTGGCATCCTGTTGGCTTAATTTCCTCGGCATCAGGGGTTCAGCAGGGTGATCCTCTAGGCCTCCTTCTATTTGCTCTAGTCCGTCAATCAATCCTGAGACAGTTGGCAGCTGATCTAACTCACAATGTCAACAACTCTTGCTTAATGCATGGTACCTAGCTGATGGGGCACTGGCTGGTCTATAGGCTCTGCTGTGCTCAGGGCTTTAGAGATCCTAGTATAACAGAGGGCAAGCCAAATGGCCTGACTCAACCTGTCAAAATGTGAACTGTTTAGTTCCACTTTCGAGAATTCAACCCTGCATCCCTACATCAACTATACCTAGCCTTGAAATTCTGGGGGGGCACTATATGGAAGTCCAGAATTTTGCGGTGACTACATTGAGGCAAAGAGTAATCAGGCTTGTTCTCTTCTCCATCTTTTACCTCAGCTGTGTGACCCTCAAGTGTCCATTTTGCTACTTTGCCACTGTGCAAGCTTCTGCCATTTAGGCCGCTCCATTCCCCTTTGTGAATCTTCACTACAGCAGTTTACGCTTTTTGATGAAGATGTCCTCCACTGTTTAGAGGAATGTGCAGCCTTTGAACTAACACATTCAGCTACTAAACAAGTTCAACTTCCATTTAGGTTTGGCGGTCTTGGATTGAGATCAGTCTCTAACCACTCCCCTAATGCATATATTGCATTGTGTCCAATGCTATCGATACATTGATGATGGTGTTGTTGCTGGCCCCATTGCGGCCATTGCTCGTGTTCTTGCCATCATCCAAGACCGTGGATCACCACTGGGCCTTTACATCAACATCACCAAGTGTGAATTATTCAGTTTAAGTGATCTCAGTACCGTCCCAGATGAGATGAAGCAATCCAATGTGCCCCACTTTGAGATCCTGGGGGCTCCCATAGGTGATCTAGTGTTCTGTGCAACGTTTGTGGCCCAGAAGCAGTCAGAGGCTTCCAAGTTACTTCAGCAGTTAGAAGCTGTGGGCTCTATCGACCCCCAGGTAGCCTTACTTCTTCTTAGACAATGTGGGAGCTATTGTAGACTGGTGCACCTATCTAGAAATACTTCAACTCCCCTAGTTAAGGAGGCCTGTGCCCTGTTTGACGATTGCGTGCAGCAATGCTTCTCAGAATGCACTGCAGTGGATGCTCCTGCCTCCACCTGGCAGCAAGCACAACTGAGCTTAAAGAGGGGGGAGGCTTAGGGCTTCAGCACCTATCTTGCCACTCCCCTGCAGCATACATAGCTTCATTTCAGTCTTCAGGCCTTTCCCCTTCGTCCGGTAAGTATCTGTCCTCTTCAGTCGACCTTTACAACAGTCTTGTAGACCCCCAGGACTCCCTTACCCTTGAGTCGGTAGGCAATTCCCATCTCTCACAGAAGGTTTTATCTTCCAAGATTGAAGACCGACAGTTCGGTAACCTTTTTCATGCAACCTTGACTGACAGGGCTCATCTTTTGTCTGTCTCTTCCCCTCACACCTCTGCCTGGCTGTCCGTCACTCCCTCCCCTCGACTCAACCTCCACTTGGAGCCCGCAGAATTTCAAGTGGCACTAAAGTGGTGGTTGGGTATCCCGGTGGTCCAAGGCCAAGTTGCCCTCACTGTCCTTCCTTTGTGTTGGATGACTCTGGCCATCACTCCCTCAGTTGTAAGCACGGAGGGGATGTGGTTTCGTGCCATAATAAGCTCCGGGATGTTTTCTTAGACTTCTGCCAACGTGCTTGCCTGGGTCTATGTCTGGAGATGGGCTGTGGGGCTAGGTTCACCAATTCACAATCCCGCACTGCAGATGTTCTTGTCCCTAACTGGGACCTTGCTGCCTTTGACTTGTCCGTCACGTCCAGCTACATCCAAGTGTTTTGCTAGAAGTGAGCATGACGGCAGGTTTGGCAGCCCTTGTGGCCGAGAACAGAAAGCACAAATATAATGATAGGAAGTGTGAGGAACTGGGTTGGGTGTGCATCCCACTTGTGGTCGAGACCTATGGGTGTTGGGGTGCTGCAGCAGTGGTGGCCTTTTCTAAGCTCGCTGGTTGCCTTTCCACCAACCCAAGTCCAAGACCATCTTTGGAATATACAGCCGTCTAGCCTTAGTGAGAGCTAACTGCAGAGCCATCCTGTCTAGATTAACCTGACTGTAAGGCCTCTTCTGTATGTATGTCTCCTATGTTGAATAATGATTATTCTTGCTGTGTTGTTACGTTATTGTAACAATTTCATACTATTAATCATTAAAAAAAAAAGAAAGAATTATTATTACTATTGAAAGAATTATTGTTATTTGTAAACAAGGAGGCAACGTCACCATTCGTCTGTAGTCTCGTACCCAGACCCACCATGACGTAAGGGTTTATCGCTTACACTACGACAGGTGGTGTTTATACTGTCGTAGTGTAAGCGATAAACGCTTACGTCATGGTGGGTCTGGGTACGAGACTAAATCGTCTGCGCAATGCACCTTCCTATCTGCCTCTTTGGAAGCCCGAAGCAGCTTGGGCTCTGATGGATGCCGAACTCGTCCAGCTGATATCCTGGTGAGAACCTGAGGTATTAAAGGCTCAGCAGCATTTGATGTCGCGGTAACTTCTCCGCTAAATTCCAGTATTGTATCTGAAGCGGGAGTTACTGCTGGTGTGGCTGCAAGGGCTGCAGAAGTGAGAAAACACTATGAAAATGATGCTAAATCCACTGAACTGGGCTGGATTTGTGTCCCCCTTACTGTGGAATCGTATGGTGCTTGGGGAGTACAGAAGCATTAATGCTTTCTCATATTTGGCTAGGCAAGAAGGCATAAAAACTAACGCTCTGAATTTCAAAGTTCTTGGTGACCTCTTTGGCAAGCTGAGTTTCATCCTGATACAGTCCAATACACTGAAGAGCATTCTTGCCAGGTAAGGACTTGTCCTCGATCATGAAGTTGACCCAGCATGCTCTGGGTTCTAGTTACATGTTTGTTACATGTTTGTAATACTCGTAAAAATATCATGTTCTCATAAATAAATAAAAAAGTAAGTACAAGAATAATCATAATTATAATAATGTAACACAATAACTATCAATTATGGTTAGCTAATGATCTTGGAATGCTCTGCCCTGACATTGACCCCAAACAAGGGTCACATTCAGCCTCCCATACAGAGCTGCGATGGCTATGGATTTCGGGCAGTTCTGTCTTGTGCTCAATCAGGAAGCAAGTTGAGATAACGCCCACTTAGCTTCTGTACCCCAGCAACCATACATCTCCACTGCAAGTGAGATGGACACCCAACCCAGTTCAGCACATTTTGCATCATTGGACCGATGCTTGCGTTCCTCAGCGGCAAAGACTGCAGACCCCGCTGTCACACTCACTTCAGTTAGTGGCAGCCATCTTGCCCAGCATCCAATTTGCAGCAATAACATCAGCTGGTCGTTTGCTAGTCTGTATGTGTTCAATTACATATCCCTGAACTTTGGTTCACTTTGTCGAGAGACTAGTGCTACTTAATTTAAATAGCCATTGCTTTCAATATTGTGCACTCTTTAATCATCTTGTTGTTGACATGATAATGCTACCTGACCCGTTCGCATGATATTCTTGGGAAGGCCTGATGAGAAACTAATAATCACTGAGTGAGGGGCCTTGTTAAGAAATATACCGACTAGCCTAATTGTAGTGCATTGATATTATTTCAATAGTTAAGTAACTACATCAATTGAAATCATGACAAACTATTCAAGATGAAGATGATAAAAGTCATAATTTTTAGTCTTTGAATATTAAGTTAAGTGCAAACTGGTTTTGATTAATTTACCTTATTTCAGCTCAATATGTTTGCATTTTGAAGGGTATTTTGAAGTTTGATTAAATTTGGTCTTTTCCTAACAAAATGGTTATAATAATTTGTTATAGTAATTAAATGTTATTAATTACTGAAAACAGCATAATCAATATACACACAAACATTTACACAACATCTAATAATTCACAGAAATGCAGACCGAATCAAAATTAGCTACTTGGCACACCTCCCCAAATATACTCTGTGCTGTGTGTCACATAAACTGAAATGTATCAAAAATCTGTGGATGAATTGCCGCTGGGAAAGTTGTATATCAATCAGTTACTGGAAACTGGTGTGTGTGTGTGGCAGCGTACTCTTTTCATATACTAACAGAGTCTTTAGAGAAATAGTTCTCAGCAATTATGTGATGATCAATGTGCTCATCTCTCTCTCTTCCCTTGTACCTCCATCCAACAACCATGTACACGACAAACCCCACAATGGCGATCCCTAACGTAACTGGATAGTATATATAACCACACCCGTAGTTTCCATCCAGTCTGTTGTATCCGTAGGCAAAAATGAATGCAATGAGTACTGCAATGGTTGTGGATAGTCCCTGGATCGCATAGAAGGTTCCAATGAGCATGCCTCTGAAGCTGTAAGGAGACTGCGCACATATGAACTCAAAGCCTGTGGACAGTACAATTGCACACACATTTACCCAGCAATGCAACAAGCTACGCTGTCGACTAACCTGCAATGTACACAAGCAGCTCTGAAAATGAACAGATTGCGAAAGGTACAGCAATGATAGGAGCAGGAAGTGTTTCATTTCTGTCGGCAGTCGAGTTAAACTCGAAGCAATGATGATCTTCGTGTGTAACTTGCATTGAATGCAATGTCACATAAAGAATTAGTGAAACTATATTCCAGATTATTATCACTATCATTCCAATACCAATCTTTTTTAAGATTGTTGGTATACAGTTTTGCACCAGCGGGTAGATCACTAGTTCACAAACAGGAATAACTACCAGGATGGGTAGAACTTGCAAGGCAAATACTGTAAAGTTGCCTGCTGTGATAACACTGTGAGGGAGAGTTGTGTCAGTCATCCTATTCAAAAGCGGTAACACCATCTAATGAATGGAGTCAACATAAGGTAATATGCATGCATATAAGTGTTTCTTCTTACAGTATACTCAGCTGTGATGTACAGTCCCAGTGATAGCAGGACACCAGCAATCGCAACGAAGCTCTTTACACTCTCCACTTCCTCTGTTGAGAAGGGACCTCCGTATTTACTCTTGCCCAGGTCAATCCGAGATGGACGAGTGTCGTCCCAATAGGTCAGGGCACTACGGTAGATGGGATGCTTGTGTTTTGAAGCAAACTTGATGACTTCATACACTGTCTTGAACGGATTCTGACACTGGGGCTCAATGATAAGCCAGCTCTTCAGCTTATACCAGCAGAGCAGTGACACACTAACTAGCAGAGTATCAACTCCAACCTCAAGAGCATATAGTGTGTAGGCTCGGAGAAAATTTTTCAGTACCACAGAAAATAATGCTCCTCCAATGTAAGTACTCCAGTAATACCAGTGAATGAAGGCACTCATTTGGTCTCCTGATGCATCCACCATCTGGTCTATACCAAACTGAATGATGTTCGCTTGAAAACCGGCCACACCAACATTTATAATAACGAACGCTACTGGAAACAGAAAGTAGATGAACATGTCGTGATACGTTGTTGAATAACTCCGGCATAGCTCAAACAAAAGCAGGGTTACGGAGAGAACGCACTCTCCTGCCCACATACACCACAGGCTGATCTGGATAACCCTGTGCCTTCCATAGCGGGCATCCGCTAGCCACCCTGCCAATGGGTAGAAGAGCTGAGGGATTGCAACGCCAACCGCGATACAAATGAAGGTAGAGAGAAGTGTGAACGGTGGTTGGGATTGAAAAAGAGTTTGCGTTAACTGGTTGAGTGCGTTCAGTTTACCAACGTCCACACATGTACAAATTATTAGAACCAATATGGCACCTTTGCTTTCAATCGCCCTCCGTCGACACGAGGCTTTTGGCTGCACAGCGGGAGTATTCGGCTCTAGAATCGGTTGGATCATTCTAGAAGGGCTGGTGTTATTGCAGTTTACTTCGTCTAGCCCAACAAAAAGCCTTCTGCTCGAACGCGACATCCTTCGTCAAAATATACCGGTATTGATCACGTGAATTGATAATGAGGCTAGAAATGATTGCAAGTTACATTTACTCCATAAGTCTTCATAAACTTCTTTTCACGACAGATATAAAAAGTGCATGTACAGTACAGGAACAAGGTGCGATTTGAGGTTATATGCTAGGAAGAAGATGAAGGCCGGTGATGAGCGGATATTGTCGCCCACGAAAACGGCACTAGTGTGTCATTGCGTCATTAGTAGCTGAATGAAGTGGAGACAACGTGTTTTCGATCCAAACCAATTTCAAATTAATTGACATACAAGAATATATCTATTAAAAACTAATTAAAAAACTATTAATATAGTGGAGCAAATGGCACTGTACATGCATGGCCACGAGTGTTCACACACATCAGTGGGGGTTGGTGCGTGTGCACCACTGCATGGGTTTTGATTTAGACACATATGTGCATGAATGTGTGGCATTTATTATTATGCACTACGGGCATGCAGCCGATGCGTGTGCGCGTAAACATGCAAACATGACGAGTGCACATAGTGTGCACAGCATTGGTGGGCGCGTTCGTGTAGTACTCACAGTTTATGTAGCATCCAGGTGGGGGGTCTTTGTGGCCTAAAGACACGCCCCCTCGGCCAAACTAGTTATGAAATGAATAATTAAATACTCAATTGACACGTTCTAAATTGAAGCGTTCAAAAGAGCACCACGCGAGGTAGCGTTCCAACGAAAGTAAAGAAACATTGGATGAGAATCGGTAAGTACGCTCTGCAACAAGTTCCTTTTAAGGCGATTGTACACAATAACTTTTACTTCATAGTCTAATGCTAGTGGCTCTGCGATTCCCACAGACATGGCTAGCTGTTCAAGCAAAACATCACCCCAGACCATGGCTGAAAGCAACACTGTGCACACTATGATATCTGAATCCTGCCCAACACAGAGCCTTCTAAGGGAGCACCATGGGGAAGACAGGTTGAATAGTCTAGCTCTGCTTAAATGTCATAGAGAAGTGGATATTGACCCTGAAGAAGTAGTGGAAGAGTTTTCACATCGCCAACTAGTACAATGCTATTAGTGGATCCTTTTGTTAATTAGAGTTGAACAACACGTGTAGGTGTTGCCTTTCCTAGTTTTTAATTTCATGTTACCAAATCATATTATATAAAGTTGTTTATATTTACTGTCAAAAGTATGTTCAATTTCATCCATGATAAATAACATATTCAGAAATTCCAATACATCGAGAGGACATCTATGCATTTTAAGCCGAAAATATTTTCCGATTGCATCAGTGGATAGAGAAAAATAGGAAAATCATAATTATGGCATTTGCACTGAAACAAAAAGTGCTAAAAATTGTCAAAGAAAAAGTAATTATTACTTCATTACCAGCTATGTCGGACATCCATAGAGCGTCTGTACATGAAAATGTACTTGCTCCGTTTGATTTTGTATACGTTTCATAAGTATTGTGAGTTTTTTTTAATGCAAAGGTACTGATTTAAGAATTTTAGTACTAAACGTTTGAGGCGATAGATTCAAGAGTTAATTACTTTTCGTCATTACGCATGCAGTGTTGTAATTAATTTAACTCAACAAATTACTTAACGTATGAAAGCTTTGTGCCTGCCGCCAATAACCAATAACTGGATTTCGTCTGGTTAGACTACAACCCAAGAGAGCGCTTCAGTATAATCCATCGTTGCAGACTCGAGAGTCTGCTCCTGTCTACAAGAAAAACGTCGATCGAAAGATGCGCGCAATGAACAATAGTATTCAGTTGTGTCCGGCTTTTCTGGCTCAATTAGTGAACAGAACAGCGTTTTGTGAAGCGATTGAAGTACGTCAGATTCGATGCCGGGTACGCCTTCGTATTAGTATACATGCATGCAGTGTTGTCTATAAATCACGAGGCTGTTGGTCAACTAAATTCGTTGTATCCACGTCCACCTGGATTTTCACTCTGAAGATGCGTTGAGTTTCAACAGACAATCATTTACTCCACTGATTAGTTCATAGGCTGGTACCATTCTGTACATGGTGTGCACCACATCCATTTAACACAGGTTGTTGTGGCCACATGGTACCTCAAAGTGGCACCTATACACTGTTAAAAAAGTCGGACACTCGGCAATCCAAATATTTAACACATTAGCGTTGGATTGAAAAACAATCCTACGATTTTGGATTGAAATAATTTGGATTGATGTTTATGCCTTAGTAATTATTTTGACTTTTGATATAGTGCCACGCATTTCAAGACTTTGATTTGATATGGATCCGCTCATTTCAAGTGGTATTAACGTAAGGATTCGGATAATTACTAAGTTTCTCTCCCCCCCCCCCCCCCCCCCCCCCATACCAGTGGCCCTGATTTATTCCTACGGTCTACCCTTTCTCTCCATCGAGACACTCACACTGTTAAAAAAACGTCGGACACTCAGCAATCCAAAATTTGGATTGCCCTAATCTCTTCCACTCGCAATCCAAAAACATGATTGCTAAACAATCCAAACTATTTCTGGATTGTTGTTTAAGCCATCTTGCTGGATTGCTTTTCAATCCAAACCGCGCAAATATAAAAAGAAAAAAAAAAAAAAAAGAGGACGCAATGGGAATTGAACCAGCGTCGTATGCTACACAAGTCCTCCCACTGAGCTGTTTCCTGTGAAAAGTGAACCATTGCCGACAAGACATGCAACGAAGGCTTCCTTTGCATTGACCTAAGCAATGAGTGACCAGAATAATATTATTTAAGCTTTAACTGTCAGTGCGTCTGCTTATATATATGGGGGTGGGGAAGTACTCGTCCTCCTTTCTAGGTCACCAAAGGGTACTACGGCATGTCTGACCAGACCACCATCACCATGGGCGACCACTCCAACTTTCACTTTCTCAAGCATACCGCTGTTGTTGTGGCCACAAATGCCATGCATGCAAAGGCGTGTGAACACCTTATTTCCCCACAGGTATTACTCCCCAAGCTCATATGGGATGGTTACCTGCCCACCAGACAGGGTTGCCGAAGGCCAGCCGGCCTGTCAGGCCAGGGGTCTGCCTTTCAGGCCGGACCACGCCCACCCTAAGCAACATGCAATATGTTAGGCGGGCTTCTGATTGAAAACTCAATCATCATACTTTTTATTGACGTCAAATGGTGCCTACAAATCCTTCATTCCTAATTACATTTTATATTTTGTCAACTGCAGTCATATTCAAACACACACAAGTATTATAATATCTTATTACGGGGGATTTGGTGCAACCAATAAATACGAAGTACTGAAATGACTTTGCACATTCACCAAATGCACGATTGTAAATCATTCATAATTAATAACTGACAAAAAGCAGCAGAATTTCAAATACATTTGTAGCGACTGAGCAAGAGTGTACATAATATTGGCTTAATGCATTCGAAGCAGCCATGCATTATGCTTTAGCATAATTGATGCTTCCAGCCGTTGGGGAAGTAGATTCCATCTTTGACGCTCCTGGATCAACTTGGCTCTTGAAAATACACGTTCTGAAGGGGCAGATGAAGCTGGAATAGCGAGGTACTTCCGTGCAAGTATTGCAATAGTAGGGAATTGTGAGTTGTGCATTTTCCACCATTCCATAGGATCTAAATGGGTTGTACAATCTACTGCTCTGATCTCATGGAGTCGAAGGCAAACATCATACTCCTCCTTAACTGCGCCACGAAGACTTCTGCATGCATCTTGTTCATCACTGTTAGCCTGCCTAGCAGCTTTAGTAGACTCGTCATCATAATCATCTAGAAAATCACAGTCCTCAAATCGTCTTCGCTTTGTGGGATTTGGCACATTCTTTTTCTAATGCATCATTATCAGAAGGAACCCCTGCTACAGCAAACATTTCCTGCAGAAGTTGCTGTTTGATTGTCTGCTGTTGTAGAGGTGTCAGCCACTCTAAGCTTATGTGACGTGGATCCACAACTGCTGCCATCCCAAGGAGAAGATTGCCTGTATCCCAACACCTTTTTATATCTGCAAGGACAAAGTCTCGCATACATGACACTGCTTTGGGAAGGTCAGCCCAGGTCTTGCCTAAACCCCATGATTGTAGTCTGCTCAAATATAACATTAGCTGTGAAATCTTTCAGGACAAGCTGCCAAGTGTTGGGTATTTATCACCTTGAAGATAATCAGTGACAACTTGAAATGGCTAAATGAAGTGGCACAGCAGCTGAGCAGTTGACCAATCATTGTCAGCAGGACGTTCTAAGCCAAGCTCTTCAACCAATTTTTGAAGGGGAACTTCAAGCAATACACAACGGGCTAGCATGTAATATGTTGAGTTCCATCTTGTTATAACATCTTTAATGAGCTTGAGGGTGTGGCCACGTGGAGAACTATGAAAGGAGGCATCTATAGGAGCAGCATCACTAGCACCTTCATTGACTTGATGCTCTCCATCATCCTGCTCATCCTCCACCAAGAGGTTAATTATTGGTCCTCCAGACTGGGCACTTCATTAATTCTCTGTAAGCAAAGAGGAACCATGGATTTTGTTTACAAGCTTTCGAAAGACTGCAATCAATTCACTAGTTGCATTTGTTGATGCAGAGGCATTCTTTGGCTTTGGTGGGTCAATATGGTTTTTTATTGACAATTGGAGAGTATGACAAGCACATCGCACATGTTCTTTACATATCCCATTCTCCAGCAAGTCTTCCATGGCGGCCACAAAATTTGCACCATTGTCTGTAGCAATTGCATCCAGCCTATCATCTAATGTATACTTGATCCCCAATTCCATAATGAGTGATCCAATCTCCTGTGCAGTATGTGAAACATTACTGATGCTTACGGCCAACACAGCTGACAGCAGTTCCCAACCTGAACTGATCCAGTGGCCTGTGATGGCAACATACGAGTCACCTGTTGGCATCTTTGCTGCATCTGTTGTGAGTGAAACAGAACTGGATTGCTTCAGCATGTCCTTCAACTTCAACATCATATCCACATACAACTCATCTATCATTTTGGTGACCTTCGTCCTGCCAGGCATCTTAAAGGAACCTCTTGAAATGCATGCAACAAATTCACTGAAAGCTAGACTGTCAGCAAGAACTGGGGAAGTAAATTTTCGCACCATGCATGTGCTAAGAGTTTCGTGGCTTTATCGTGCTCATTTTTGTGAGAGACGGGATTTGGGATGTAAAATACTGCTCCAGCTGCGATTTCTTGGCTGTTAGAATTGTCTTTTTTTTTTGGAACAAACTACTGAGTCTTCTTTCTTCAATTGATCCTTGTGATTCCGTTCAATGTGCCTAAAAAGAGTAGAGTGTTTCCTGGCGAACGGCTTGTGGCAATAGTCCACACCAAGCTTTATCCGCGTAACTTTCTCCTTCGATGTATGGACCTTGAAATGGGACCGACAGCGGATGTGTTAGTGCTACCATAGATATTATAGTGTAACTATAATATCTTTGGTGCTACCGCTAAGCTTTCGCATAGGTACAAATCTCACAAGCTCCTCGGAGTTGTATTCCCACAGATCGGGGTTAGGACAAGGTTTGAGGTGATGAGTGGAAGGCAGAGGAGTGTTTAAAGATGATGGACCAGGAGAATTGTCGTTCGACATAGCGGAGGCCAAATCATGTTGCATGCGTATCAATTAATTGAACACCGAAAACCGGCCTGCGGCAACCCTACCACCAGACCCCCAAGCGTTAGATAACCCCAGAACTAGGAACATTTAGATAAGAGCCTGCCTTATGACATAGTGAAACCATAATTATATATATAATTATATCCCGACTACACATTAATGTAAATAAAAACAAAAAAATTGTTTTTATTATGGTGCATGGTACATCCGGTTTAGAACCTGGAAAAAAAGAAAAAGGAAACGTAGCTGGTTTGGAACCCATCATCAAGTGCTTATGGTACAAGCTTATTGACCAAATATCCATCGTTACACAATGTATATTGTGTGTGTGTGAGTGTGTGTGTATGTGTGTATATGTGTGTGTGTGTGTGCGTGTGCGTGCGTGTGTGTGCGTGTATGTGAAACAAACGTTTCTCCTCAACAGTGACTACTCCTCCTAGAAGAGATGGAAAGAACTGATCTGAGATGGCATGCTGCAATGGTATGAATGTCTCAGCACAATCAGGAACCACTCTTTGGACAAACCCTGATACGCAAGTGTGTGGCTACGCCAGACTAGTATCTAACTATTATACATGTGACACTGAAGAGCGCAATAAATTTGATTATTATGGCATTCCTCGACCTCGGACCACGAAATTGTTGCCAGTCGTACGGTGATGTAATCCATCCGCAGCTGCGTCCGTTGGGTCTGGGGTCGAGACCATGTTATGCCCACAGTTGTTTGTGGTACTCGTTTTTACATGCACGCCTGTGAATTAGAAGACTGAAAAGTGGAGCCCGGTTCACATGTCGTGGGGGGAGGACGTTTATATTTCTGCTTGTTCTACTATGAGCTTGTAGTAAAAATAAAAAAATCGTAACTCAGCCAACGACCACTTCCGGCGAAACGCGTGCTGCACGTAAATAATGACTTCATTGCTGGGTTTCCAATCCATGTATCAAATACAAGACAAAATTAGTAATTAGCATGCCTTTGCAGCATTGTAAATATAGAACACTTATAACATTACTGACAGTACTTTACTTGGTTCTAAATTTTGTTGTACCAAGAATCCTAGCACTTTCTGCTTCCTTTCCCCAACTCCATTTATCGCCGAATGCTGCCAAAAGTCCTTGCCCAGTAACAGGAGAAATCTTGAAGGTAAAAACTTTGTCAATGGGAACAACAAAACATATCTCCAATGTTTTGGTTTCAAAGATAGAAGAAATTTTGTTAACAAGTTACTGAAATACCAAATCTTGAAAGGATGTTCATCCGCTGTTGTGACTTGAACAAATCTAGTATGATTTCTGTTCGTGTTCACATAAACAGCATCATACCCACCTTCATTCCATCTTAACGGCTTCAACCAAATAGGATAACTAGGTAAACCAGATACAGTATTGGGGTTGAACTCCATACAGTCACACTTGGGCCAAGTCTCATTACTGCATTTTTTTCTTGTCATACAGTTCTAACTCATCAGCCTCAATGGATGAAAAGAACCACAATTCGAGCAGTGCACCATGTAGAGCTGGATTGCGTTTAGCTTTGAAGAAATCGATCATTCTGTTGACTAAAGATGGACCAAGGGCACAAGCAATTAATCTAACCGCAAAATCACTGATAACAGAAGAATATTCATGTTGTTCGTACAGCCAAACAGACGATTAATAACATCAGATGAAGAAATACCCATGTTGCTGTCCACATAGGCATATAAATCTTTTGCTGAACGCGTACATTCATGTAATTCCTTTATAACAACTTCAGTGGAATACTGAAACATAAAACGACATGAGCCACCTGCAAATAATGTTTCGATGTTACTAAAATCATTTCTTGATGCAATCTTCTCCTTTTCAATAACAGTAGAGTCGAACTCCTGTATGTGAATAGTAGAGTCCAATATGTCTTTTACACTGTTAAAAAAAGTTTCATTACTAACAGCAGAGAGGTATTCTTTAAGTGTCCAGGAATAAACCCTGTGTTCTTCCACATTATTCCTCACATCTTCTTCATGTTTAGCTTTACAACGAGCCGACATTGAAGTGATAAACACTAGTCGATTTGTATTGGGACCTTTTTTAGCCCAGGTCATACAAGCACGTACTATTAGTGAATGTTCGTAACATTTTTTTATACCATCAACAAACAAGATGTGCTTTTTACCTTCTAAATCATCTACATTCAGTGTATTTTCCAGATCTGGCCACAAAGGTCCTGAAAATTGTCTAACTAATTTATCTTTTTCACAAAATCGAACAAATGAAGGACTGCTGCTAATATCACTAACACTTAGCCACGAAATGATCCACTCACTTCGTGGAAGTTTCAGAGCAAATGCAAATGATGAAATTGACTTGCCAGTACCTGGAGGCCCAAGAATCCAGCCTCTTACTGACTTTTTTATCACTTTTTCTTCTATAAATAAGAACAGTTTCTTCACTCCTTGTCGACAATAGAAAGGGCCATTAATATTCAAATTAGTATCCATAAGATAGTCAGACCCAATACTCCAGAAATCAGGGTCACTACACTGTAATGCATCAAATTCTCCTTCAGATTTCACCAAACCTGCATAGATATCAATGATGGAATGAAGTCAAATGCACCATTAGGGTTAGGTTAGGCTATTCTACTCTTGCAACCGCAAATCAAGTTGATTGGGATCTATCTGTACGCCCACACTAGGCAATTGATATTTACTGCATACGTTTTACTTAGTGCTACGCAAAAGGCACTTACAAATCGTTCAAGTGAGGGTACAAATGCAATGGTGGCAAAATGCTAGATGTATTCAAGCACGCCAGTTCTACTACTAGTATCTAGCACCAT
Organism: Ephydatia muelleri; assembly: GCA_013339895.1. Lineage (NCBI taxonomy): Eukaryota > Metazoa > Porifera > Demospongiae > Spongillida > Spongillidae > Ephydatia > Ephydatia muelleri. The sequence continues at coordinate 15,294 of JABACO010000355.1, read as the reverse complement.
GTGAGGTTGTGATGCTGCTCTGGTGCCCAAGATTTAAAAGGACACATGGCCTGTTACAAAACAACACCATTTGAGTCCTTATCAACCTGTGTGAGCAATTACCTATAAATGGTCTAGAGTGTGTAACCGGCTATCAGGTTATTCGGATTATTCAGATATATGCCCTTTTGAATAGTAATTGGCATTACTCGGAAAAAAATCGATTATTGGATTTGCTCTAATTGAAATAACTGGTTTGTGTATCTCATTTCGGAGGTACTTATGTATTCGTCGTCCGCATTGGCAATTTGAATACCTATTTATAACGATATCCGGATGCTTGATAATAATTATAGTTCTATATTGAAACGTAGCATAAGTTTGTTACTATTTATATACATGGGGGACAATCGAGATCAGGGGCAGCAACAATAAACCAATGGTATGATAAATTTCAATCATTACATGTACAAACTAGTCCAGAGGTCTCCTCCCTCTTCATGACATGACGACGGACGGTTCCAGCTACAAAGCAAAGCGAGTTTCTTAGAGTACATTTCGCAAACGAGCTTGCTTTCTGCATCAATCTCTGGTTGTGTAACATCTTCTAATATACAATTTGAAGCCATTTGACGAGCTATCCTTTAGTAATGGATTAGTCTCCATAGATAATACATTATCCCGATTGTTATGCCTTTGAAAGTATTCAGAAACTCAAGTACAGTTGTACTATGAAGAGACAAAATGAAACGTAACGTGGTGTTTGTGCTGCGTGAAGGGTTATGTCAACATCAATGCACTACCAATATGCAAGCTAAAATAAATCATTTTAGGTCCTTAGATTCATACAGCATATTGATGGCTTACCATCAGCTTGAATTTTAATTTTTTGGATGCAGGAGCACCATCATCTGTATGATGAAAAAGATGAATAAAAATTGGGTTGGGTTGGGTTGCACGACGTAATGCATTACAAGATCCTATCTTATTGATACCTATAGAGACATACATGTATACTGGCTACACATGCAATGTCATAGTTCAGTGCTACCAATCTCACTGTGAAGCCACTTAGAGTGTACATGTAAATGGTAATTGGTGCATTCATAAGAGATTCCTCTGTTTGTAGCACACTGGTAAGGTATTTGGAACATACCGCGAGCAAATGGCTTGGTTATCTATAGATGTGTGGAACCTACCTACTGAATTGATAGGCAATAAAAACCCTCCGTTGTTTATGAACACATGTACACATTTTGTGCACGCTGAACAGTGCTAGTGTACATACAAGCACCGTATTTACGATTGTACAAACATGATTTTTTGTGGAGCCTACTTATACATGTACAACTCTTGGGGTTCTTTCATATCCCTTCTTCAGCTTCTTACCTTGTGGTTGTAGCTGAGTCCTGTGTTCTTGCAGCACAGGCGAACCAACCCCTGTCTTTGGTTTTCTTAAAAGAGAACCTATGAATGGATGAATGGACACATCAATAGACAGTCCTTTTTCTGCATTGATTTGAAATACAGTGGAACCTCGAAATGCGGACTCCCTGAAATACAGACACCTCGATAAACACACAGAGACAAATACACACAGACACACAGTACAAAACAATTTTTAATGAGTTATATTCTTTCATAGAAGTGCCCACCCAGAACCAGTTAACTTGAATACTCATCACAATTTTGATGGCCAAATCCCTAATAAATTATCTGAAAAGCGCCAAAAAATTTCAAGTTATTTGTGATGTTTGTTGTTATTCCTAGCCTCTAGAGCATTGCAAAAAGATGGATGGATGGGTGGATAGATGGATGGATGCCATTTTTGACTTTTAAGCATGATGTGTGTGCACACTAGATGACTACCCAATTTGTCAACAATTAAATCATTAAACATACCAACAGCAGATGAAAGTTGAGCTGCATTACATGCTATATTGATATTGATAATAAAGTTAGCCATGTAAACAACACATACCTTCTTCGAGACTTGGTATACTTGACATAGCTGCACGTGATGAAATCACAAGATGCAGGTCAACATCAGATGACAAATTTGATGAACACACTTAAATACTGATCACAATTGATGCTAATGATGAATCTGATGACTACATTACAGTGCTGTCCACCCACAAGTTCACATTTGCTCGCGCTTAACTCGCACTCGACTCGCGTATGACTCGATTGAGTGCAATAATGACTCGCGTGCCTTAACTCAAGCAAAACAGCTTGTCTTCAACCAGAGGTCTGTAACACGTCAACGTAGCGTAGAAAACGGGCTCGCTTACACAAGTAGCTTGGTGGCGTTGCCATATTGAATAATTAGTCTAATTAGGCGTTGAATACGTATAAAATAAACGAGTTGACTATTATCATCAGTCCCATATTTAATGATATTCACGGCATCTGATACTTCTGTGGGACGTCCAAAGCATGCAGCAAAACATTGTAGGTTTGTTGTATGCTGTATTTATTGTCAAAGTTTTATTGAACTGTTGTTGTTGTTGTTGTTGTATACCTAACCTAGCTTCATTAACTTCGTGTTTATCATACCGAATTGCATTCTGCCTATCATTGTCAGCTGTTCCCGTAATAAAGTCTTCTCTTGCTGTAAAAAAGTCTTCTCTTCTGTAGCTCAGTCAGCCTTACCTCCAGAGTCTGCACATAAAAAATGAAATAATTGGCCAAGGTGTAGAATATAAATAGCAGATACAATCACAACCCACCCTGATATCATAACCCTAACAAACCTCATCTCCTCTAGCCTCCTTTTCCATTTCTCTTTCCAGCATGTCCGTTTCTCCTTTCTGCTTCTCCATTTCTCCTTTCAGCTTCTCCAGTTCTCCTTTCAGCTTCTTCCATTTCTCCTTCCAGCTTCTTAAATTGCTCTTCCAGCATGTCCCTCTTTCTCTTTCAGCTTCTCCTTTTCTCTTTCTCTTTCCTCGTCCTGTGTCCTCTTCCTCTTCATTCCTTCATCACAGATAAGAGGGCCTGTGGGTGTGGCCAGTGAGTGAGAAGTGGTGGGGTTAATGTACTATGCCGCTAGAGGGCCTGTGAGTGTGGCCAGTGAGTGAGAAGTGGTGGGGTTAATGTACTCGGTGTCAGCGGGTCTTGAAGCATCAAGGAGCTACACCAAAAGGCCTTGGCCCAAGTTAATATTCAAATAATGATGGAGGACAAACCATTTCAGCTTTGCAAGTGTTTAAATTTATTTATTCATAATGAACTAGCAACACGGTGATTGGTGTACTTAATTACTGCTGTACATGTACCAACTGCTTCATCACTATCCTCAGTACTGAACTCTGAATAAACTAAACAAGGGGGACAGGTGGATGGATATCCAAGCTCATGCTTCTCCCTCCAACTCTAAGGCTTTCCCTCCTCAAAATGAAACCCCACTAGGCTATAGTATATAGTTAAGTAATCACCTACCTTCTTTGTTGCCATCTTGTCAGCTTGAACAGTGGTGTTAATGGCCTATAGAATGGTTTACACAATCTCACCACACGTGCAAACCCTTGCTACATGTACATATCATAACCCTTATTGATTTGTTTTCTTCACACTGCAGTTTAGCTGCTGCACGAGTTTACTATTTTAAATGAGCTGGACTGTTTATGCTCCCGCCCCACCGTTTATATTTAGTTAAATAACAATCCAGGCGTAGAACAACAATGGGCTATTCCATTCAATAATGTACACCCCCGAAAGGCACCTTGATAAACCAACATGCAAATCAGTGTAACTCCAGAGTGCTACGACTGACCTCAAAAAGGGTCAGAAGTGACCCCCAGGGAAGTCCCCTCTAGGCAATTCACAAATACCAGGGCTGTCCCATGGATGATCGGAGGAGAGAAAGGACAGGCGGCATTGCAAACATCCAATGGTTTAAGATGAATTCCATTTGGAAGCTAGCCGGTCTGCCAGGCGTTTATAAAAGTTGTTGCGATTTGACCCATTCTGCCAGTAGTGGAGAGCACAAAGCACAATGGGTGTGAAGGAGGCATGCTCTTATGTCCCTAATGCGTGCTCATAGGCTTTCTTTTTTTTTCACACCCACAAATAGTTCCACACGTGTACACTCCCACCCCGTCCCTAGCAGCACTGATCGTGTTTTGTGCCGTGTCTTGCATATGGAAAGTACACGACCTGTCTGTGAACCGAAAGGACAAGTCAGCAGTTTAGCAACACAGAAAAGTGACTGATATATTATGTATCAAATTATGTTTTGTTTGTCGTGACCGCTATGCCAGTGTCTTAAAACAAGTACACCGCTAATAAACTCAATGCTAAATCAAGTTAGCAATGACTTTGTTTAACTGTAGTAACTTGTCAAATTGTGATGCTTATTGTTTAATTAGTACCTACATCAAGATGTGTGAGCCATTATCTTACCACATCACCATCACATATCACCAAGAAAAATAAAGCCCACTTTACTGTATAATCATAACTATTGTTCTAAATAAAGCCTCATCCGAGCCAGCCTCACCTTTTGAAAATGACAGTACAAGCTGAATGTTCGATAATTTAGATTATGGGAGCCTCACCTTTGCCTTAGGTATCACAAGCTGAATGTTCCAAAACCAGGGACAGAATATACCAGTGGCACTAGTGGGAAAAGCACAGCAACCTCTAGAGCGAGCTAGAGTGAAAAAAGAGAAAGTAGATTAAAAATTCTTTCCGACATAGAACGAAGATAGCCTAAAGTACGCTCGCTAGGGCAATATAATTAGTGCATTATAAGTCATCAAATAACCGGCGTACAGTACGTTCGCTTAGGGCCTTGCAAGTCAAATAAGCAACCTCTTTGGTGGCGAAGGGACCCATATGACAGATACGGACGGCGTAGCCACTTGTTTATACACCACTTACACGAGCAAACACCGATCTTACCTTACACTCAAAATACTAATATCACGTCACGTGCGGGAGATCAAATTTCCGGCCGTTGTCATAACGTGTAACGTGTTTTTAGAATAAATGTTGGAAGATTGGTCACCAGCATATCTTCTTACACAGACATGCAGAGTAAGTTCCATTTCCAACCACGTGGATCCAGGTAGTGAACTGTCTGATGCCATGCTTCCATGGTTCTGAAACAACAAGCAGAAATGCAGTCAGCATGACATCAGTACAACCCAAAACCCGTCCTGGACATGGAGGCTGTTGGTAGGAACTTTGTAAATTTAGAGACCTGTTTTCATATATACATAAAACAAATATACATACATACATGCGGAAATTATAGCTTTCTAATTGTGCAAGATCAGTTCTAATGGCTGGTCCTACCGGACAGAATGTGGCTGCCATAGTTGCGTGCTTGCTTGCTTGCTTGCCTCTACCCCTACCTCTACCCTACCCCCTACCCCTACCCCGGGAGGAGGAGGGGACAGGCAGGCAGGCAGGCAGGCAGGCAGGCAGGCAGGCAGGCAGGCAGGCAGGCAGGCAGGCAGGCAAGGAGTGAGGGAGGAGGGTGACATGGTGGCTGTTTGGCCCTCTAGATCTTGCCACTCCAGGCTCAGGCATTGTTTGGCCCTCTCTTGCCTCTCCATTGACAAGGTAGCTGTAGCTCTCCACAGCCCCTACGTCTGTCCGGAAAAAAAAAATCATGGCTAGGCTCTACCTTCATAACTCATGGCGTCTAGCTCATTGGCCACTGAGAACTGATACTTGTCGCTCTCTGACAGAATGCTGAGTCATTCCTCGAGATGCTGACACTCGTCGCTCGCTCCTTGACAGGACGTTATCGCTCACTTCTCGACAAGATGCTGGTTCTGGTCGCTTACTAGTACTCCTCAACAGGACATTGGCTCTCCTCACTGAATAATTCTGGCAAGGTATTACGCAATGATAATTTATGCGCGGTAGAAATTAATTCTTTTAGTTTAGCATCAACTTTTCGATACATCATAATCAGACCGATTTATAGGACATTCTAAAACTATCAGCTGTCGATCCAGGAAATTATAATGGGGGGGCGGGGGGGGGCGGGGGTGCATTCCGCTTGGGGGGAGTCTCTGTATGGTTCATGCCCTGTCGTGCTGCACCGCATTTGTCCGTACAAGTGATTAAGTATGACGCATCACGTACTTTTCCATAGTGGGCGTATAAACAACCATTAGAAATGTGGGCGCGCACGTGACGTTCATATGTTTCTTTTTTTTTTTTTTTTTTTTTTGCAATAATATGTTTCTTATGACGTTATAGGGTCACGTGTATTTGTTTACACGCCCACAATGTCCATATGTAACGGACCTTTTGCCTTCTTACGGTCACAAATTTATTGGCTGTGTGCTTGACAAAACACAAGTCCTTATAGAAACCCCACGAAGAAACACAGCAATTACGAAATTAATGGTAATTGCTGCCAGGGGCTGACAACTATAAGGTGCTTTTTGAGTGTTCCGTATGATTTTGTACTGAGTCAAATATTGCTGTGTTCTCACCCTTATGATTTAGATGTACACCGCCCCCACCCCACCCCTCTCAAAAAGGTAAGAGCACATATAGTTGCTGTACACAGTTTGTTTTGATGAGTTGCTTCATGTCAGAGGGTACATTTTGCCCAGGCCAAGAGGATGATGAAATTACGGCTATATTGTGAGTTTGTTTAAGTGTGAGTAAAAATTTCACTACATTCCACACCAATAGTATAAGCTGGAAGTGGAACCTGATTTAACTTCAAGGTAGTCTTATCCCCTTTTCCTCACAAAGACTTACTAGCTATAACTGACTCATTTATTTATTCACACAATTATTTATTCTACATGTATATACTCATGAATAATATTTATGTATGTGTCTATATGGGGTATGTGGTATAGGCAGGGCAGCAGAAGGTGGGAGCAAGAGGGTGCCATGGCACCGGATATGGTGTATATACATTTACAGAATTTATGTTTGTCTTACCCTTTTAGCCCCTTCATGGACCCCAAATACATTGCCCCTGCCACAACAGTGAGAAGGAAGCAACATTGGACTCACCACTTCACTGCAAAAATCAGGGATGATCACCACTCCTGTTAGGTGATACTCACCTCACCTGGAGTGTTAGTAAAAAAGGATGACAAGCACTCCAGCACTCCAATTGATCAGAATGATAATAACATATAGGGTACCTAGCACTCCATTATTTGCTTCAGAGCTTATGTCACTTATCTGGATCTGGTAAGCATTGCTGAATTAGATATGTTGCTGTCCTGGGTATATATATATCGATGTATGCAATACTTAATGCTGCATGAATGCTCCTTCTTTCACATGCTCACAGCATCACTATCATTAAAGCCATGTCCCATGTTTCCATTCTCCCTATGTTAGCGGGTTAATGGGTTAACTGGTTTGCCCATAAGGGGGTCAGGCTGAACCGTCAGGCATATGACAGGGGTGCAGGCCCCCCTGTCAAGCCGGCCTGGGACCAAGGGTAACGCAGGCTACTCTTGGATGTGACCAGACTTGCCACTAACATGATGAGGTCATGGAGAGTGGTTGGCCCTCAACCGCTGAACTCACCTGGGGCCAGGGTAACGTTGAGTCACCCCTTGGTTCCACCAGATATGCCATGCACACCACGACACAGTCAGTGGCTTGGGTGGTTGATCAGGGAGAAGCCTGAAGGGTGTCGCCTGCCATTGATGGGTGGGTCAGCATATAGGCTGGCAATGATACTGAATTTTTGTATTCCCTAGAACACCATTTATATAGCCAAGCACGCATATTTGTCTAGCAACAAGTGGGATGCAACAGGCGATCTCATCAAAACTGAAGCCTCGCATAGAAGCCTACAAAAGTATGCAGTCGCAAAAAGAAAACAATGCTACTTATTGGTATGGAGGAGGTATTGAGGCAGACAGAGCCTCACACCAGAAAGGAACCTGCTCAACAAGCATGTCTTTGTAATACCTGTGTTGCTGCTATCATTGTTATGACTACTCTTAGTGGTATTGTGGAAGGGCAAGTATGTTTATAATGGCCATTGATGCTTATCTTGAGGCCATTGACCCATGACCACACTCCCACACCACATATAGTACATTCCCTTACCAAACAGCACTAGTGCAGTGTTGGTGATACACATAACTTTCTAATTTTTATCAGTAATTTGTATCTTTCATGGCTTATGTTAGCAAAAGCATTGTGCGCTGGACTTTTCCATGACTTCTGTACATGCACACAATGCCTATGCTATAGCATTAAAGTCCCGACTGCATTGCATATGCATATGTGTGTACGTTAAGATTAGCATGTGCATGCATGTACGCAATGTAATTTTTAAAAGTAAACAATGCAGTGATCAGAAAATTTTCTTATAGTCAAATGTATCAACATCTTAATAATTTAATAAACATAAATCATTTATTTCATTTATTATGCATATAGAATAAAATGATGTATGCAATGTTCAGAAATGCTTCTTAACAACATTCAAAACAACAACTTCTGAAAATGATTGTTGTTTGTGAACAAAGCATTCCATCTTCACCTTGGTGTAGACCATCATTGACCATCTAAGCTTGCTGTGCATTCTTATTGGGAAGTCAACTTGACACCATCTCCCAGTCGATCATAAACTTCCCACTCTGATGAGAAGAAGGGTTCTGAGAAATCAACTGTTTGATACAGTTTCCCTAATCCACGTGTTTGAAGACATCCATTCTAAATTCTACAGTAAATTGACATTACAAATAGCCCTGATTTTAGACTGCCAGACGGACCAGACAGAAAGTTAGATACACTATCCATAATTTCTCTAACGCTTGGTTACGGATTGAAATAGCTCCTATAAAGCACAGAATGTACACCTAAAACCACAAGAAGAGGAAAAACAGCCGTTTACCTACCGCTTTAGCGACAGCTGTAAGGCTTGTTTCAGGAACCCTTCTTTGGTGTATCCTTCCCACAGTACTACAAATTCGACATGCCTCTAGGGCATAGCCATATAAATACGAATTAATTTTAAGGTGTATACACAACAAGCACCTTCATTTTCCTGGTCGCTACAACGCGTTCTACGGGAAAATATAGGGACCGGCCATTGTACAACAAACACAGGCACATCGTTATCCGTATACATTATCTGTACACTTTAGCTTAGAGTTAGAGTCAGTTTAAGTCATGGTTTCAGTAAGTAAACCTTTAACCTGGTACAAAACACTGAAACCAGAGATACCTACGCAACCCGGTATCTGTTACTTCGAACTAGTATATACGTAGTTGGCTGTGCCGAACACCCACGTTCTAAACATGGCTATAAAAAGCATACTAAAGGTGAATACCTGTATTGATTAGCCTTCGATGGTGCCTTGTACTGCGTGTATACTCCCGCCGGGCCTAGCTAAATCAGCTCTTACATGTAGTTCTTTTCCAAACTTCGATCCACTAACTTGCGCTATAGTCGATCTCAGATTCTCAGCGTACAAACTCACATCAAGATCCTCTAACACGTAGGAAAACGAGTTACCGATATATTCCGTCCAGTTCAGCTCTAACCTGTCATCACGGTACAGTATACGTAATGGTAATATCAGTATTAAAATGGCCGCTGAGTGAACCTTGATGACTAAAAATGACTTGGACACTATTAAAACAGGATGTAAAAGGCTAAAATACAGTCAAAAGTCTTCAGTGATGATTTTATGAACATTACAAATTCTGGAAAACTTAACTTCTTTCACCAATACGCAGAAAAAATGACAAAAGACACTGCTTTGTTTAAGATTTCTATACTTATCTATTGAAATGCAGTTACTTGAATGAGGACACTACTAAATGAGGACTAAAAATTTGTATTTTAAAGTACATTTCAACAACGAGCGCGTGCGCGGAAAATTAACGGACGTTTGCAATTACGCGTCAGGAATACGTAATGAGCGTCCGAAATTGTGAGGTCGCGGTCATTACGTAATGCAGTAAGTCGTGCTTTACGTTATGAACTAGTTAACTAATGTACGTAAGCACGCTTGTGCACACATAACCATTTGCGGAAATGCTTCCAAGTCGAAGGTAGCACTGAGATTTATAGCCGCACCTCAGTCTGTCTTTGAAGCCAATACACGTTCAATCCTAGCCCGCTTCAACTAGTACCGGTACCCTGAACGGAACTATGAAATGTTCTCGTATAAATATTGTACTTGTAAGTAATCCGGCGTAGCATAATGCTACGACAGACTAGCGTGTACCACGCATCAACGTTATTGAAACTGCATGGTTGATATTCCTGTTAACTCAGGCTGGCTGGCATCTGCAGATCTATTACGGGCTTCCGGTCACACGTGTGACACGACCCACTTGACCATGTATGGTCAAGTGAGTCATGTGACCGGAAGCCCGTAATAGATCTGCAGATGGCAGGTGCCAGCCTGAATCTTGCAGTTAACAGAAATATCAACCATGCAGTTTCAATAACGTTTGATGCGTGGCCATGGTGCAGCAAAAATGAGACACACTTATATGGTAACAATTTTTTATTTCGATCCTGGTACAATGTTTGCCAGCGCTATCATCATGAGACAATATTCACATCTGGCTTGATACAGGTTGACTGGCTTATCAATATTGGTACCATACTGTAAACTGTTGGCTGTGTATATGTTCAAAAGTCACGTGCTCGTCATATTCTATGATTTCAATAACGGTGGATACCATAATAATGCAGCCGCTAGCGCTGTGGAGTAGTACTAGCTAGTAGTCATGTAAGATATGTAGTTTGTATCATTTTGCACACTTCGTATAATGTAGCGTACTACACTACAGGCAAGAAACTGGCCCCGGCCGTTGCGACTTCTCTGTAGTCGGGGGCGGGCCCTACTACCGCGTCACAGGAAAAAACGCGTCGAATCACTTTATGATTTTCAAATGATTTGTCACTTATACACTGGTTTAATCCTTAAACGCAGCAATTTGGTTTAAATTTGACTTGGTTTACGCTTTAAAATATTTATCATTCAGAATACCAATTTTGAATTCATAGTCGCTGATTTTAAATGTAAAATATATCATGTTCTTATGCATAAGTAGTAACGATGTACACGGTGAGTGAGGGGGGGGGGGGGGGGGGGGGGGGGGGGGGGGGGGGGGGGGGGGGGGGGGGGGGGTGGGGTGGTGGGGGGGGGGGTTGGGGGGGGGTGGTGGTGGGGGGGGGGGTGGGGGGGGGTTGGGGGGGTTGGTGGGGTGGGTGTGGTGGGGGGGGGGGGGGGGTGGGTGGGGGGAAGGTCACTCCGCAGTTTAAGTTCTGGGTGAGGAATTCCTGATAGCTACGTATGAGGCGTGTCTGGTCGTACCGCTATCAGGGAGAGCGAGCGCAGCTTGAAGTGCAGAGGGGGTTGAAGACTTCGCGATCGGTTATAATCTTAACAACCATCAACGTCACAAGGGGTTTTATTATATACAAGTAAAAAAAACATTCTCTAACGAGAAAGTTGGTGGCTAATATTTTGGCACCAAAGCTTGTTATATTGTGTAACTCAATCACCACACATCTGTACCGCCGTACCTTCCATAAAGTAAAACTTTAGTTTACTGAATTTTCACCCGTATTCATTTGAGTTGGCAGGCGATAAATAGGGTATGTCGAGGTTTATTCAGCATTCGAGAAAGCCTTTTAACAGAGTTCTAAGATAGCCAATGGTCAAGACGGTGAAGTCGTAAGCAATAGCGTAAGGTAATAAGAGATCAAATCACGTTCGTGGCCAAAGTTTTTTTTTTTTTTTTCTTTTTAGTTTAATCTTTAAACCAAAAATTGGTTTATTATAAAACCACTAATACGGTTTAAACATTTAACCAAGTTCATTTGGTTTAACGTATAAACCTAGTTTGGTTTACACTGTGTAGTCCAACGGTAGTCTCGTACCCAGACCCACCATGACGTAAGTGTTTATCGCTTACAGTATACACTGTAAGACACTGTAAGCGATAAACACTTACGTCATGGTGGGTCTGGGTACGAGACTAGTCCAAAGGCTAAACCAAAATTTGGTGCAGCCAACTTATTTGCAGTGTATACATTCTGTTACAGAATGTTTACATTATGTTAGAATGTTTACAGACTGTAACATAATGTACACATTCTGTAACAAATGTAAGTGACAAATCATTGGAAAATCATAAAGTGATTCGACGCGTTTTTTTCCTGTGCGTTTGGTGCCAGGTATATTATATAGGGCCCGCCCGACTACTTCTCTGTGCAGTGTACCGCGTATTCTGTACTTGTGTAGGTGTGCTTCTTCTAAAGTCGACGAATACTGACATTGTGCAAGCAAACATGTACATAAGTAAATGGACAATGGATTTACTAGTCTGGTAAATATGTTAGGCAAATATCCATTTACCCACAAGTAGTTTTACCACTCCGCAAAATAATGTGTTGCAAATATGATGGTTCATATATGTGCAACACATTTACATTCATCCAGTGATAGCCGATCGACTTACATGTAGTCACCAATGGACACAGCAAAAGTGCTACGTCATACAAATATGCGCGCGCCGCGTACCATTGGCGTGCGCGCGTCAAAAATTAAAAGCCGTTAACTCCCCTGAGATAAGACCTCAAACCTCTGAACATAAGACCCCAGGCTGCAAGAGGAGCTATTCTAACCTACAGCCACATCAACATCATGCATGCACGTATAAAAATGGCTGATTCACTTCAACCTTCTGTTACACATCCCTTAAAGCCTATAATTATGCCTGTGATGCATAGCTCACGTGCAAATCTCTTGCTTTCCTGAATGGCAGGAACTGATAAATAAGGTTGACGTGACCACATCAGGCAAGTTGTTCAGCCCTAGGCTTGCCAGAGGTGACGATGATGAAAGTGTACCGCATACATATCTCCCACAAACACATTTTGCTATGGCTGGTTATGTTACTAAGTAACGCCGCAGAGGACTGCGCAACATAATTCTGGAACTCCAACCAGGGAGAGGAACAATTATGGAGACTGTGGAATCGAGCAGCAGGTAAAAATAATTTCATAGCAAAATGTAATTTACACTACAACGGGGATTTGATACATGTAAGTTATTACATAGAAAAGCATGAGGGAGGGAGGGAGGGAGGGAGGAGTCTGGTGTACACGTCACACACGCCGAGCTAACTTTAATTTCCTACATGCTATATATGGCATGCTGAGTTAATCAGGGTGCACTTTAATTTCCTACATGCTATCTGGCACTTCTCACCTGTTAGTTGTATTCTACATCGTGACCCCCCACAGGCAGAATAATGCAGTCTGTCAGCATGGCCCATACAACTTGGCACGTCTCCCTCGTGCAAGGAACACACACCTTTGCAGTTCTTGTGATTGTACTAGACCATGCAACAAAGTGCCTTCTATCATCGATGGGCTATCAGTGCGATTTAGCAGCTAAACGGATTATGCCTAGGCTCCGGTCAGTATATCTGACCGCCAAGAGTCTCTCCCGATCCGGCAACGAGCAGGCCGTCTCAATCCTTATCCAGCACGTCATTTGGCTGAAGGTCGTGACACAAGTCAACGGTCATGGCATGTGGCTTTTTGCTGGTTACCTGAATGCAGTGCTACATAAACCATGATATAGGATCGTATCCGCGAGAAGGACCTATAGCGCATACATTATAACATTCCATGCAGTACTCCCAATAGAAAATGTAACGCTTGCGTTGAAATGTATGGCTAAATAAAAATTCAGATCTTAAAACTCCATGAAAGATATTCCGATTCTTGGTGCGTAAGAAGCATTGCCGGTGAAGAGGACATTTCAAACTTAAACTTTTTTTGAAATATGCGTTAGGTCCCTTTTAGCCGAAACGATCCCATATACAAATTGATCCCAAGTGTCATCAAATTTAAAACTTCAATTAATTAAATTCAATTCAAAGGTAAATTAACAGTTTAAGTTTTGGTATTTATTTAAGAGTTCAATTACGCTTCAATATATTTTTAAAGCCGCTATAACATTTATGACTTAGATTGTTTTCGATTTGGAATCCAACAGTTTAGTAGTAGTTAGTGCAATCTAACAGCCATTACATGCTCAAGTATCCATCCTTACCCCTTGAGTATTACCTATCTGCATAAAGAGGTTGGTGGTTGAGTTTGGCCCATGCATAATGGAGGCAGGCGACTGCCACAGTCTGGCATGTAGCAGCTGTACCTTGTACCACTGAGCCTACAGGGACCAATGGGTGATGCTGGTCACCATTGGGTTGGCTTGTTTCCAAATGGAGATGCTGGCCATCGTTTGGTGGCTGTCCAGGGTAGAAGCCTGAAGGGTGTCCCCCCAATGATGAAATATAGCATACATGAGCATGTACAAATTGGAATGCATAATAGAAGGGAGTGGAGGCTGGGTTAGTAGCTGAGCTATAAGAGGGAGTGGAGGCTGGGTGGTAACTGAGCCATAAAGTAGAGTGGAGGATGGGTGAGCAACTGAGCCATAAGAGGGAGTGGAGGATGGGTGAGTAACTGAGCCATAGTCAAGGCTATGACTGGAGTGCTGCACCCACAAACTCACTTTTATATGGATGTGAACCTGGAACCATATCGACAACAATTTGGGATGATTTGATTGGATAAGGGATTTTAGCGGTAAGCCACCCTGCTATGGTGTTGGCCACTAATGTGAAGCAAGGGGTCATTCATTGAATCACCTGTAGGAGAATCTTTGCCTTAGCCATGGGCATGCACTGAAACTAGTGCCCATACAAAGCTTTAGCAATACTATGACATAGGCTGGTCATGAGCATTTCTCTGTGCCCACTGGCCTTGGGGATGAAATAAGGGAGTCTTGGGGTTGAAGTGAGGGGAGGTGCCCATTGGTCTTGTGGATGAAGTAAGGGAAGATGTCCACCGGTCTTGGGGTTGAAGTGAGGGAAGTGGTCGTGGGGATGAAATGAGGGGAGGTGCCCACTGGTCTTGGGGATGATGAGGGAGGTGCTCACTGGTTTTGGGGATGAAGTGAGGGGAGGTGCCCTTAGGTCTTGGGGATGAAGTAAGGGGAGGTGCCGACTGGTTTTGGGGATGAAGTGAGGGGAGGTGACCACTGTTCTTGGGGATGAAGTGAAGGGAGGTGCCCACTGGTCATGGGGATGAAGTGAGGGAGGTGCCCTCAAGTCTTGGGGATGAAGTGAGGGGAGGTGCCCACTGGTCATGGGGATGAAGTAAGGGGAGGTCTTGGGGATGAATTGAGGCGAGGTGCCTTGGGAATAAAGTGAGGAGAGGTGCCCTCTGGTCTTGGGGATGAAGTGAAGGGAGGTGCCCACTGGTCTTGGGGATGAAGTGAGGGGAGGCACCTACTGGTCTTGGGGATGAAGTGAGTGGAG
>JABACO010000354.1:27500-40695 GCA_013339895.1 Ephydatia muelleri | reverse complement strand
TGTTCATTGGCTTGTCCATCGCTCGTGCCCGTATATGGCCATGATGGCGATGCAGATGAAGAGGTGAAAGGATTTGGTTTCGTACTTGCACCAGCAGGCCTCCCAGATGAACATCGTGTCAGACTCACTGAACTCTCGTTTGAGAAAGACAAGAAGCCATCTGTGGCTGAACTCAGATCCAATCCATGCTCGAGCTTTTCAAGATAGCTGTAAAACTTTGGAAGTAGCAGCTTTATCAACATTCGTAATGGCTCCTAGAGGGTTAAAATAGTTATCAGCACATGTAATGGCTCCTAGAGGGTTAAAATAGTTATCAACACTATAATGGCTACCAAGGGTTACAATACAGTTGAAAGGGTTTAAACAAGAGGGTGAAATGCAACTTTAGGTACAGAACAGATGAAATATGAAGGTAAATAAGAAAAAGTATTAATATGTGCACAAGAGGTTAAAACTGATGTGTGAAATTATGTATACAAAATGAAGACACACTGTTTTTGAAAGTATATAACTGTGGTAGAGCCTATGACGCAGAGAGACTCACTAGTTGCTTTTCCACAGATGCGCGAGTGCTTGTGCATCTGAAGAGCGAAGACTCTTTGACAAGCTTGGTAAAACACCAGAATGCCAGTACTTCCTCATCCAAAATGGCCAATAACGGAGCTAAGAGGTCCGTCATCCCTAAAGTGATGAGAAGGAGCTTCATAGCCATGATAGGACATTACATGATATCACCTCTAATGACATCAACCTCCTTCCATGAAATATCACGTAACACTTTGAAATCTACATGCAGGAATTTGGTTGTAGTTCTTTTCAAGGATCCCCCACCTCCCCCTCCCCCCACATGAGTAAGAGATGAGACAACATAGTGCTATAGTGCAAGTCAGGTACATGTGACATGCTTAGGGTCTGTTGTGGTCCTTCTCAGGCCTGTGTGTGTGTGTGTGTGCGTGTGTGTGTGTGGTGTGTGTGCATGGTGTGAATGTGTGTGTGCATGTGTGAGTGTGTTTGTGTGCATGTGTGAGTGTGTTTGTGTGTGTGTTATGACAATGTGAAAAGTCATTGTATTAATGAATGTAAAGCTAAAGGCAAACTGACACTGGCTACATCCAGAATGTGCCAAGAGGGGTACTAATGTGTGCCCAGAGGGGAACTAATGTGTGCCAGAGGGGAACTAATGTGTGCCCAGAGGGGTACTAATGTGTGCCCAGAGGGGAACTAATGTGTGGCCAGAGGGGAAATAATGTGTGCCCAGAGGGGAACTAATGTGTGGCCAGAGGGGAAATAATGTGTGGCCAGAGGGGAAATAATGTGTGGCCAGAGGGGAACTAATGTGTGGCCAGAGGGGTACTAATGTGTGGCCAGAGGGGTACTAATGTGTGGCCAGAGGGGAACTAATGTATGAACAGAGGGGAACTAATGTATGGCCAGAGGGGAACTAATGTATGAACAGAGGGGAACTAACCTTGGCTGTAGCGTATTGATGATTCGTAAGTGAGGTAATTACGTAGAATATTTCTGCAATAGAATTTAATTGACGGGAGTTGAAGTAGTGAGGAAAGGAAGAGGCACGGTCAGAGAGGATGTGAGGATGGCAGGGTAGGGAAGGAAGAGGCACGGTCAGAGAGGATGTGGGGATGACAGGGTAGGGGAAGAAGAGGCACGGTCAGAGAGGATGTGAGGATGGCAGGGTAGGGAAGGAAGAGGCACGGTCAGAGAGGATGTGAGGATGGCAGGGTAGGGAAGGAAGAGGCACGGTCAGAGAGGATGTGAGGATGGCAGGGTAGGGAAGGAAGAGGCACGGTCAGAGAGGATGTGAGGATGGCAGGGTAGGGAAGGAAGAGGCACGGTCAGAGAGGATGTGAGGATGGCAGGGTAGGGAAGGAAGAGGCACGGTCAGAGAGGATGTGAGGATGGCAGGGTAGGGAAGGAGAGGAGAGGCACGGTCAGAGAGGATGTGAGGATGGCAGGGTAGGGAAGGAAGAGAGGCACGGTCAGAGAGGATGTGAGGATGGCAGGGTAGGGAAGGAAGAGGCACGGTCAGAGAGGATGTGAGGATGGCAGGGTAGGGAAGGAGAGTGAGTAGAAGAAATAGGATAAGGAAGAAATCTCAATAATTTGACCAAGCTTGCATACTTCATAACAGCTATATGTTCATTTTCTTCTCCTCTGTAGTAAGGATGTGACCTGTCTGTCCTCACTATGTCCTTTTCCACCTGTTCCACAGCACGTTTGTCTTCTGTATAATTAGGGTCCTCCCTACGTATAGAAACGAGAAGAAAAAAACTTCCTGTTTCTCAATTAGTGGCACACAACACCTGCAGGAAACCCTGCTCTACAAGACCCTGTGAAGACTTTTCCACCTGTTCAGGCCCCCCCCCCACCCAACCTGCTTATGGGTCCCTAGCCCCCCAACCTGCTTAGGGTCCCCAGCCCCAACCTGCTTATGGGTCCCCAGCCCCCACCTGCTATGGGTCCCAGCCCCCACCTGCTTATGGGTCCCCAGCCCCCACCTGCTTATGGGTCCCCAGCCCCACCTTGCCCTTATGGGTTCCCCAGCCCCCACCTGCTAGGGTTCCCCAGCCCCCCACCTGCTTATGGGTCTCCAGCCCCTCCCCCCCCCTCTGCTTATGTGGTCCCCAGCCCCACCCTGCTTTGGAGACTCCCATCCCTTACCAGGAACCTTATAGCCCAAGCTCCACCCAATCCAATTTGATAAGTGGGCGTTGGCCCTTGGCCTACACTTAAGCAGACATGTCACCTCTTAGCTTGGATACTCTGTATTCTGTTAACAGGTCTTCTTTTGCTTTGTTTCTCTCAACAGCAGTGGAACCAAGGAGTACACTCCCAGCAGAAATGGCCACACTTCCTTCCTCAAATTCAACGCTATTTCCTTGAAAAATACTATCTACAAAAAAGAAAGTAAGCACGGGTGGAGGGGAGGAGGCGTATGGATGAGAGGGTGAGACTATAAATAGCGCACTTCATAGATCAAAGCTGAAAGCAGGATGGACCCACCTTCTTCATAAACTGTTCATCGGTGATCCGTCCCTCTGCGTCCATCAGTGTCTTCAACGTGTCTTCAGTGAGCACGGACTTGATGGAGCCCTCTTCCGCGTGGCTGTGAGCTGTGAAAGCTCCAGCTGGGGTCGATACACGTTGAACGTATGGTGATAGTCGTCTCGCTTCTGGTAGGTAAAGCACTTCCACCTTTTCAACACTTTGATCAATTCAAGCAGCTTGTTGCCTTCTGTGAACTCAAAGACCATAGTACTTGTTTTCACGAGACGAGATGACCATTTCTCCTGAGGTCACATCTCCATTTTCCCTCTTCACCAGCCTCTTTCCCCCACCTTGCCTTGTGCATGACAGTAATATCCTGATCATCTCCCACCTGACCCAAGTCAGTGGTGAACGGAATCACGCCGTTGTTCAGTGGATGACCCCCGCTGGGTATCCAGTTGAGAATCAACGTTGGTCCTGAAGCCGAGCCTCTGCGTTACGATATACAGTTGTCCAGGGCAGCCTCTTTCCTTAAAATAAATGTTGTTTCCTAAATAGACATAGTCGTCCTCTAAGACCCCTACTTCGGAGGGACAGGGAGAGTCTGCGTCATCTTCAGAATCCTTATTTACTGACTCGTTCGTAGCATTCAGAGGGTTGTGTTGATCGCTAAGGCACCATCTGGGTCTTCGCCTATATTGTCGTCTTGTACCGAAACGCAGGGTTCGAAAAGAGGCTTATACCCCTTCGATAAAATTCGCTTTGCCATGCCCCTTTGCTCTGTTACAGTGTGTGCACCTCAAATAACCTCATCCCCTTCTGATGCACTACTATACATTTTTCCGCACTCGTGCGGTATATTTCCGTAGGACCCGCGCGCCGTCAATTACCGGTAAATTTGCGGCTAAGCTCGACATTCCTCTCGTTTCGTCAAGATTCGTCCGAGTGTAGCTAGGTCTGCTGCACAGCGCAAAGCCATGTTTCGAAGAAGGGACGCCAGGCGAATGTGGAGGAGCTGTCGAACGAGCACTTCACCTTGAGAAAGGTAAGCACTTGTATGCTGCAATAAAGGCTTCTTAACACGGGCGTGTCAAACTTTTGCCTATCACCCAAGTTCATTGGGCATGAGGGTCGTTTTGTACGAGATGTGTGTATTGTTATGGCGCATTTGAGACGCCCGATATGTTCGCACGCAGTCGGCTGGTTTGCAGCTGCGTTTAAAAGTGGGCGGCACTATTAAATAATAACGCGTAAGTTATGAAGAACAAAAGGCATGCAAACCCATGTTACTTCTAGTAGGAAGGGTAGTTGTGACTCAGAAGTGTTTCTGGGTGGGTTAGGACATCCTTTTGATTCAGGTTGAGAGGTGTGGAGGATGGGTGGGAGGCCCTGTACTTCTAGTACTTACCAAACTGACGCACTATTTTGCGTGTATCAAAACAAATTACGCGGGCTAACTACACGGCTTTTTAACTCAGCGAGTCTTGCAACGGCAAAACCTAGGGAAGGCTGAACGGGCATTCATGAATGTAATGTACTGTCTGTTTTAAGTCATGCCGCAGATAAGGTCATGAAAATACTTGTGGGGAACCTAGAAACATCTGCAAATGGATTTCACGATGCTCCATCAGCGCCTGTGGCCAGCGGTGCGCGCAATCAGTTATCGCACATAGCTTTCAAGCGAGTTCTGTTGGTGGCTAGGATGTTAAGGTAGTCATGGTGGTGATTTGATACCATCAAGGTGTTGATTTTGTAGTTGTGTGGGAGGTGCCTATGCAGGGGGAGGGGAGGGGGTGGGGTAGATCTCCTAGGGTGTGCTACCACACATGTAGGTGTTCTAGATGGAGAAGTGTTTCTGTCCACCATGTGCATGTACACGCAACACACACACCATAAACCACACGCCTCTTCAATTTGTGTCTGCAAAACACACGAACATGTTATGATGCAACACACACATTCCGTACACGTTATGACGCAACACACGTGCACATGCACATCACACATGCACATGCACATCACACACCACACATCCACATGCATGCACACCACATGCACACCACACATGCACATGCACATGCACATATAGACAGCTTGCCATGGATTTCCAACAGGTCCTACTGCCCTCGGATATGACCATGAACACCAGCTTCTCTCGCTTGGTACAAAGACAGGAGAGCTTAGAGTGTATCCCTCTCATTGATGACCACACAATGTGTCTACAGCATGATCGTTGTGTGCCTATATGATGTGTTCATGTGTGATATGTGTTTATGTGTGATGTGTGTGTGGTGTGTGTGTGTGTGTGTGTGTGTGTGTGTGTGTACATGTATGTATGAGTGTGCCTGTTTTGTGTGTGTGTGAGTGTGGTGTTATGATACCATTATCCTTAACTTGGGTCCCAGTTATGGGCGACCTGGAGTGGAGTTTGTTGCCCAAACAGAATCTGGCTCTGCCATTAAACAAATCCACCACATCTGTGGGAACCACCAGCTCCTCACTCTAACTGAGGACAACGTCATAGTCATGTGGTACATGCAGAGTGAGCATGACCTGGTGCTGGTGGCTGACCCAAGCCACACATTCAAAGCTGGACCCAGAGGGAGGGTAAGTCACACATCTCTGTCCTGTATTTGTGTAGGTGTGTGTGTGTGTGTGTGTGTGTGTGTGTGTGTGTGTGTGTGTGTTGTGTGAGAAGTGTTATAAGCAGAGATGTAGATTTATTTTAGTTTGCATCTGTTTTTGTGTCTACATGCGTTTTGCGTGTGGGTGTGCGCTTGTGTGTGGTCTATGGCATTTGTGTCGAAGCTGCGCGTGTATGTGCTCATTATGTAGACTGTCTCTTGTGCTGAGTACCAATCGAGTTTGGCTGACCACCTACTACCACCTACTACCACCTACTAGTGTTGCTGCGTAATATGTTTGCATGCTCGCATTCCTGTGGTCAGATTAGTGGCTGGCTAGCCTTCCCAATCTATAAAGCGATAGGGTGAAAGGTTTATAAGCTGCCTATGTTGTCATTGTTGTCTTTGGTTTTTGTTGGGTAACCTACTGTATAGTGTAAAATAATGGTTGAGGAAAGCGTAAGATTTGTCTAAATGTTACAGCCAGATTACCCCCCCCCCCCCCCCCCCCCCCCCCCCTCCATTTCAAACTTCCCTGCTGTTTTGTGCTGTATAGCATTCCAACACAGTTGTGGTATCACGCAAAGTTAGAAGTGACTAGTACAGGGTACAGCAAGTTGCACTGAACTCCTTACTGATGCAATTGCAATTCATTCATCACTGAGGCAATTGTTATGAGTGTAAGGTTTAGTACTCTCACCCACCCCCATCCTCTCACCCCCACCAACTTTCCTCTTGGAAGGAGGGGACTAGTAAATCAGTGTGGGATGTCTTTGGTATGCCACTACAAAGCAACATCACCTGGGTGTGATGGGCTTTTACAGAGGTTGAGTGGGTGTGTGGTTAGCAGTGGAATTTGCTTACTGTTCAGTGCCTGCACAAGGTAACCTTGCAATGGCCAAGGTTACGCAATGGCTACTAAGGAATTGCCAGTAGTCACCAAAGTTATCCCTTGACTAATCTGGGATTTATTTCTGTTGTGTGTGTCTGTTTTGATCCTTCTCCTAATCCATGCTCACTCAAACCTCAGGAAACAGATTACAGTCAGCTGCCTCTCTCAACTGAGTGGGCACCTGTACTTGGGCACAGAGAGCGGAAATGTGTTTGTGTTGGACATTGGCAGCTTTAAGCAGGACGAGGAGAACACAATATTTTGGAACAACGCAACTGCCATGTAAGCTGGGTCTGTGGGGTGGGGTGGGGTTGGGTTGTATGGGCTGGGCTTGGAGAGGGCGGAGGAAGTTTGTTTGCATACTGGCCTTTTGTTTTGTAAGCTGACTGAGGTGAGTGGAGGGGTTTTGGTGCGGGGTTGTGTGTTTCTCTTGTTACTTTGTGTGGGCAGATGGGAAGCTTTGACCACATGGCATTGGTAACCATGACAACAGTTGTTCCTTTCTGCACCTGAATACATTAAAGGGGTTGCCCGGCTATGGTTTGGTGAGGGTCAGATTGGCAGCTTGGCGCACAAGTGTACTAACCTAGCCATGTACCCTGTGGGCTCCCTCAAACATCACTGATTCTTTGGACCCCCATAGTACATTAGCTGATCCAAGGGGACCCCCTGGAACATTAGCTGATCCACTAGGCTCCCTAGATCACTAATTGGTTCTTGGATGCTATACATCCAGAACACCAACTGATCTTATGGTCGTCTAGACAAGGGTCACTTTTGGCTCACTGATCCTCTTAAAAGCTTTCTTCTTTTCCCTTTAGCCTTCAACCAGGATCCAAGACCCACCCTGGAGTGGTCAAATCCTTGCATTTGTGTCCCACAGACCCGAACAAGATCCTGATTGGTTACGAGAAAGGTGTGATTGTTCTATGGGACCTCGAAAGGCGGCTGCCCATCCAGAATTATCCAGCCAACCTACAAGACTGTCAGCAGGTACAGGTACGTAACTTCTTATGTGGCTAGCGTTGACTGAGGGTCAAATAGATAAGTGGGGATATGCACTATCACACAAGCTGTTATGTAGGTCTATGATGTGATGGGGTGTCTTGTGTATGGTGTATGTAATGGTGTGACCATAAGGCGTGGAAGTGCGGCTGTGTTCATCTTGCTTCAGAATGTGCCACAAAATATATTTCATATTGCCGATTTCGGTTCAAGTATGTACTAGTGCAGGGCCACAAGTGCCCTTTTCAAATTGCTAGCTGCATCACTGCGCATGTAGCCTGGAACTAGACCATACCATGTAAATGTTTTGATTGATCAACTTTCATTTTGTTTCTTTCAATATCGGTAGTTTATTCATTTATTGGAAACAACACTTGCAAAGCTTCTGGGGTGCTGCCCCAAACACCAAATGAAGAAGCTTACAGTGCTCCCCCTAGCTATGCGAGTGTAACGTCACCCTATATCTAAACAGTTATGTGCGGCCCTGTAAACATATAAATGCACACACATGCATGCAAACAAACCACACAGGGTCACCTTAGGATAGCAATACACTTGCACATCAATTGGTAGTGTTTCAATAGTGTTTCAATAGTGTTTTCAGTAGTGTCCACACAATGGTCGCTTATAGTATACTCAAGCGTAACAATGGGGTTTCAAAAATTTGGATGTGCCAGTAAGGCTCAATATATTCTTTCATACTGCACTATGAACATCTAGGAGTACTATACTATTTCTACTTCAGTAGTTCACTAAAATTCAAACAATATTTAAGTTTAATCATTCTGTGGGACTCGGATATGTGTACAGCAATAATTGCATAATGACCGGTCACGTTGATAATGTGATGCTGTGGGTGTGTCTGTATGTGGATGTGATGGTGTTACTGTGTAAGTGATAGTGTGATTGTATGTGACAGTGTGTCTATGTAGGGTGCATGATGTGTGGTGATGTCACCATAGTCAGGTGCATGATGACATGCAAGGAAAGGGTTGCAGCTCACAGTAACACCTGCTCTGTAGTCGGTCGAATCGCTTTGCTGGCAAGCAGACGGATTAAAGTTTGTGACGGCACACGGAGACTCGGGGATTTACTTCTGGGTGGCAGCAAATAGCACACCATCTGAGGGACCAACCTACCACTATGGTAAGTGTTTGTGAAGTGTCCTACTAGGTATCTGAGAGTCATGTACATGCATTACATCATGCACATCACACATACATACACACACACACACACACACACACACGCACACACACACACGCGCACGCACACACACACACACACACACACGCACGCACACACCCTCTCCAATACCACCAGGTAACACGTGTGCGGCAATCACAAAGATCAAATGGCTCAACTCGGATAGCAGCCCTCTCCTGGTGTTTGCAGGAGGGGTCCCTGTGGAGCAGGATGGAGAGGACCACCACACCGTCAGTGTGATGCAGGGAGCAGACCACGTGGCCCTTGACTTCACCTCACCTGTGGTCGACTTCATCACCGTACTGGGTACGCAGCTCCGCTCCTCTGTTCCCATCAGGTGTAGCCTAGACCCCTGGTGGTGCCCCTCTGTCCCCATCAGGTGTAGCCTAGACCCCTCTGTCTCCATCAGGTGCAGTCTAGACCCCTCTGTCCCCATCAGGTGTAGCCTAGACCCCTGGTGGTGCCCCTCTGTCCCCATCAGATGTAGCCTAGACCCCTGGTGGTGCCCCTCTGTCCCCCATCAGGCGTAGCCTAGATCCTTGGTGGTGCCCCTCTGTCCCCATCAGGTGTAGCCTAGACCTCTGGTGGTGCCCCTCTGTCCCCATCAGGTGTAGCCTAGACCCCTCTGTCTCCATCAGGTGCAGTCTAGACCCCTCTGTCCCCATCAGGTGTAGCCTAGACCCCTGGTGGTGCCCCTCTGTCCCCATCAGGTGTAGCCTAGACCCCTGGTGGTATGGGTTGGTATTACGTTTGTTTTTCCTCCATCCCAGACCCTGGTACCCAGCGTGGGAACAGTCTTCTAGTCTTGTGTGAACAAGAGCTGTTGGCCTTTGATCTTGATGCTCCCAAGTAAGGTTTAAACCTCCAA
Organism: Ephydatia muelleri; assembly: GCA_013339895.1. Lineage (NCBI taxonomy): Eukaryota > Metazoa > Porifera > Demospongiae > Spongillida > Spongillidae > Ephydatia > Ephydatia muelleri. The sequence goes on along the minus strand of JABACO010000354.1, from coordinate 31,094 downwards.
GCCAATCCACAACATGTGTCATATGGATGTGTCCTCCACACATCTGTCACCCCCCCTCTCACTTTTGCCACAATCTTCATCACTCCCATCATCTCCACCTTCACATCCACTACACCTCCCACCTTCACTTCCATTAGGTGTCCCCAGGTTCGCAAGCCTTACCTGTACACACTCCACTCCACCCCTGTCACCTGCCTCAAGCTGTACACTGGCTGTCCTCGCACACTATATGATGACCTAGTGGCATTGAGCTCCAATAGCTCCGCCCCTCATGACCACTTCAGTCAGATGGAGTGGCCTGCCATGGGTGGCTTTGTGAGGGCATGCGACCCCACTGCCTATGACATCCTTGTGACTGGGTAAGCTGTGTGTGTGTGTGTGTGTGTGTGTGTGTGTGTGTGTGTGTGTGTGTGTGTGTGTGTGTGTGTGGTGTGTGTGTGTGTGTGTGTGTGTGTGTGTGTGTGTGTGTGTGTGTGTGTGTGTGTGTGTGTGTGTGTGTGTGTGTGTGTGTGTGTGTGTGTGTGTGTGTGTGTGTGTGTGTGTGTTGTGTGCAGTCCTCTTCCTTCACTCTTCCTTCGTAATTGGGCACTTAGCAAAGGTTCATATGGAAAACTTGAAGTATTAATTCCATTCATGCACACACGTACACTCAAACATCCATTCACACACATATACACGCACACACACACAATTACAGACACGAGAATGGTGTGGTAAGGTTCTGGGACGTGACCACTATGGCCATGAAGCTTATCCATGAACTCAAGACAGCCAACTTGTTCATTGGATGCGAGCCAGAGAGCTTCCAGGATGACACCTTCTCGGACTTCAAGTGGCCCCCTTATCGTAAAGTGAGCACCTATGACCCATTCGAGGACGACCCAAGACTGGCCATCAAGAATGTTGAGCTGGATGTCTACGACCAGACATTGTGTATTGGAGGAAACAGTGGCCAGGTGGTGGTCTTCTCCTTTAGAAAAGAGTCTTCAGATGTGCACCTACAGGTGTGTGTGTGTGTGTGTGTGTGTGTGTGTGTGTGTGTGTGTGTGTGTGTGTGTGTGTGTGTGTGTGTGTGTGTGTGTGTGTGTGTGTGTGTGTGTGTGTGTGTGTGTGTCTGTCTGTCTGTCTGTCTGTCTGTCTGTCTGTCTGTCTGTCTGTGTCTTTCTGTGTGTGTCTGTCTGTCTGTGTCTGTGTCTGTCTGTGTCTTTCTGTGTGTGTCTGTGTCTGTCTGTCTGTCTTTGTGTGTCTGTGTCTGTCTGTCTGTCTTTCTGTGTGTGTCTGTGTCTGTCTGTCTGTGTTTGTGTGTGCGTGTGTGCACGCGTGTGCCTGCCTATGTGTGATGCAGCTGATAATGTCCACTCCCTGTTGCGTCTCTGTTTATTACAATCCATCATTACTGAAAGGGAAATATAACTTACTGACACACGCATTAGCTCATATGAATGTAACCTCTTGACTACACATGTGGAGCCAGGAGGATTGGGCTATTCCATTAAAAAATTGTACACCCCTATGGCTGACAATAAATGGTGTCCAGGGGTGGTGTTTGGAAATATGATGTTGTCCAAGGAGGTGTGGAAAAATGTGTGTGGGGGGGAGAGGAAAGGGAGGGGGTGACGTTTGTAATTATTGTCATCCATAGGGTGTGGTTAAATAATGGAATGGCCCATTGTAGCAATAATTTAGTTCCATTGGTGGTTTACATTTCATCACACCCAATTCCAAACTCTCCACTACACCTGCTGCTTCCCCATCTCTTCACCCACACTTTCCCTCCCTTTTGCACTCTGCTCCACAGAGCTCTCAAGCTGAAATCTTTGTGGGTGAAGCCACGAGAAGTCGTGCTGGAGGTCTTCGCAACGACACCCCCCTGGAGTATAAGACTGAACAACTGACACTCCCCCCGGGGTTCCAGGCCGTCTTCTGCATGCAGTGCACCCCTCCCACCATGATCACTGCCCTGGCCCTCGAGTCCACTTGGGGACTGTAAGTCACCCACCCTCTCCACCCCCATCACAATTTGCGCCCTGTCTTTTTACTCTGCCATGTTTTTACCGCCACCTGACCTCTGAACTTTCTTACCTTTGATCTACCTACCGCATTGCTTCCTGCAGCATTATGTGCCTGCCTTGTACGGGTAAATGATGAATAATATTTACCCTCCCTCCCACCCTCCCTCCTCTGCTCTCTTCCTCTCCCATCTCCTCTTCCCTCCTCCCCCATTAGTGTCGCCGCGGGCAACAACAAAGGCTTTGTGGTGGCCAACTTCCTGTGCAGGGGGATCATCCTCCTCCACCCCACGGTGCAGTCTGATGGGGTTGAGGCAAGGTCTCTCACCCGCGTCCAGTCCTTCCGTCGCTCTCTGCGCTCCTCCTTCAGGAGACGCAGCAGCACGCGCTCCAGGGACGCAGACGACCGTCGGAAGATAGCGGCGTCCATCAACGTGGAGATGGGCGTGCAGCCGGCTAGGAGCCATCAGCCTGGGAAACGTGCGGCCTCGGAGCCCCTCACCGCCGTGGTCAATGCAGAGGGAGAGGCTGTCAGGCCTGAGCAGATTGGCACCGTGTCCAACTTGGTGTTTGCTGAGACCTATGTCACAGGTATAAGAGAGAAGGAGGAGGGGAGGGGGTGAGGATAGGGATGGAGAGGGGAAGGGGAGGAACGGAGGGAGGTGAGGGGGAGTGAGATAAGGAGAATGAGGGAGGGAGGGAGGTGAGGTGGAAGGATTGGATTGTGAAGGAAGAGTCTGGGATAGTACAAGACCCTGCAGGGAACAATTTGTCCTTCTGTGCAGTACTGTGCTGTTATGATTACCAATCTTCAGGTGGTGGCACCGATGCCAGCATCACCGCTTCCACCATGGGATCTGTGATAGTGCGCTATGGGCTGAGTCTTCCCCCTCCAGAGTCCAGGACCACTGTCTTGAACCAGTACTTTGAGAGCAAGGGTTACTCTTTGGTGCACGCAGCCCCCGTGGTGGGCGTGTTCATCCTGGACCACGAGGGGGTGCCCCTCCCCACCCCGAGTGAGGTGGTCAATCGTGTTGTTCCAGGTAGGATTGGGATCACTTGAGTGATGTCATCGATTGGCTGGTTTGCTATTGTGTGATGGTGTCAAGGAGTGAATGCGTGTGAGTGATGATTGTGCAGTTATGTGTGAGTGATGATTGCATGGTTATGGTGTGTGTGTGTGTGTGTGTGTGTGTGTGTGTGTGCGCGCGCGCTTATCTGTACTGACATGTGCCTGAACGAGTGTCTGAATCATCTTGCACTGCTTGTTTTCCCTGCTGCTCCTAGAACCCGACATGCAGTCCCCTCACTATGCCGTCATATGTACCCAAGAGCAGATCAAGGTGAGAGAGACAGAGGGTCTTCCCCCCCCCCCATATCTGCTTTCACAATATCACCCTCTTCCTTAACCCCTCCCCCTGGCAGCTGGTGGTCCTTCCTTCAATGAAACAGAAGCGCAAAGAGAAGGTGGCTGATTCCATGGGCCAACGGATTATCAAGGCCTTCCTTATCAGGATCAAGGTCGCCAATGTTCCAGTGACGGCAAACCGTGACTGGAACGCGGCACTTCTGGTGCTGACCAACA
>JABACO010000354.1:0-22500 GCA_013339895.1 Ephydatia muelleri | reverse complement strand
ACAAATTGACGATCTATTTTCTGTTCTTCTATGTGCAATGGTCCCTTCTCAAACAGCTAGTCAACACGACTCTAATAACTTAATGAGGGACAATATTACCATGACAGAGCAATGTATTCTCCCTGTCTAAGAGAAACGTGCAGTACTTCTGAAACCTATGTGGTTTATTTTAAGTGTATCTGGTTTACAGTCAGCATGGTACATTTTGATCTGTTGAGCGTGGAGTATGTGTACTTGACTTTGAATACTGTGGAAGTACTTGCGACTGTCAGAGCAAACACAGTCACTGCATTTTAAGACTACGTTATGAAGCTCTATGTTAGAGCACTATGATCCTTTGCTAGGTCCCCAGGCTATCAGTCTTCATTGTTGCCACTAAAATGGTAATGTGCACTGAACCAGAATACTAAAACAAGAATGTAATTAGATGTGACCACAGTTATTTTGCTGCAAGTAGAGGTTGATGGGCTGTGGTTCAGTGGTACATGTACATGTACCTTGGGACAACACCAGTGTGCCAGCAGGCAATGCACAGGGTTCCACTTTTGACTAGGGGTGCATGGTGGAGTGCCCCATATAGTTGATCTGAAGGGTTCCACATTTGACTAGGGGTGCATGGTGGAGTGCCCCATATAGTTGATCTGATGTGTATGGTGGAGCTTATTCACGTCTGATGAAGCTTGTAGTTTTCAGACAAGGAACATTCACCTATGTGTCACCCAAGGTGCTGGCGGGATCACTCATATAATATTGTGAATTCCTTGTCACACAGTTCTGTAGCGTGGTAGTTGTTACACACACACACACATTCACCACACATAGCTGATGTTCTGTAGCTTAGTAGTCACACATACACACATGCACACACACACACACATACGCGCGCGCGCGCGCGCGCGCACACACACACACACACACACACACACACACACACACCATCATCCTGTGGTTTGGTTTAGGCATGATGACAAATTCATGCTCTCCTTGTTTACTTCAAATGAATGAATTAAATTAGTGTAATCAACACTTTTACACACCCCTCAGCTACAACTGTAAACGCTAAAAATGGATTTTTCTAGAATGAATTGGTGACTCACTGTTGAGTGTCCTATTGCGCAGGTCTACGTGGACACAGTAGGTGACCCTGGCAAGTACCAAGCCCTCCTTCAGGACATGTTTCCACACATTAAAATAACAGTCAGCAAGAAGGCAGACAGCCTGTTTCCAATTGTCAGTGCTGCAAGCATCTGTGCAAAGGTTTGTGACTCTACTGCACTTGTGGCAAGGCGACACATAGCCTGTGTCTTCCTGTTCCTCCCTCTGTGGCTATAGGTGATCAGGGATGCCACATTGAAGGAGTGGCGATTTGTTGAGAGAGGTGTGGAGATTAGTGCTGACTTTGGGTCTGGATACCCTGCAGGTGAGAACATTGTATGGGGGGGGGGGGGGGAATGTGTGCAGTGGATCAATGTGATGGGGTGGTGGTGGAAGGGGGCTGGGCAGGGGTGTGCTGTGTGTGTGTTTTGGCAAAGTAGACTAAGACTTTATCATAACTAACCACAGCTTTGCTTTTATGGCTTTGTGGTCATCTGCAGCTGTGTACAAAAGAAAGAGGCTAGCAAAAGGGGCCCGTCTAGAGCCCAAAAATTAATTCCAGCTGTTGTTTACAAAGCAAGTTGCAGCTGACAGTTAAAAGCTGCTACAGTGCTATCCACACTTCAATATATGGGCAATCACTGTAGTATCCATGTACACAAGTACTTTTGATACTAATGTCTAGTAATGTTGTCCAGACATAGCCCTCTTATTGAGTTTCCCTTATAATTAAGCCTCCCCCCCTTGTATGATATATTTGGCTTCTTAGAGTCATTCAAAAATGAAAGAGCTTGCCACATCTTACACTATTCTCTTGCTTGTTTGTGTGATGATAATGAAGTAAGTTTGTGTAGACATTTATATTGTGTGTGGGAAAATTGACTGTTCCTTTTAGACCCTGCCACCAAAAGATGGCTTCAGGAGAGTCTGGACCCATTGTTTGGCTATCCTTCCCTAGTCAGGTTCAGCTGGGCAACTTGCACCACTATCCTTGACAACAAGGCACATGCTGTGAAGTGGTAAGCCATTAAGGTTTTCTTCTTTCATTCAGATCAGTTTTTGTTCAATGTGTCATTTAGGCCTGATGATGATGACTCTCAACCCATGGTAGCAGGATGTGCAAAGATCAGTCAATATTTTAAACAAAGTACAGCAGACTCAAACAGGAAGAGGCATCGTTTTTTTTGAAGAAAGAGGACTTTGTATGCCATCAGACTTCTAAATCTTCCCTAGTCTAAATATCTTAGCGAACGTTGTGTGTTGCGTACATGTAGAGCATCTGCGTGGCTTGCTCGTGTTGTGCACATGGTATATTGATCGGTGTGGCGTGTTGGGCGCGTGACGTCATTGTTTTGACAGAAAACATTCAACCCCGTCGTCATATTGATACGTTGCATGTTTTAGCGTCAGTCTGTCGCGAAAGAACTCATCGTAAGTTTGGAGTACTTTTTACGGGGTAGAGCTATTGCGCCAAACATAACTTCTTGTTTTGTAGAGCAGAGACAAATCAGGCTTTTGCCTATGCATGATAACCGTATCGTTTATTTTTCAGTTCACAGTACACACCATGGCTACTTTACAGTCCTTGAAAAACGCTGCTAGAATCCCACTCAGCGCGCTGCTTATTGTCCTACTCTTCCCTGCTCTTGTGATAGAACACATCATAGGAGGACTGACCATGTTGGCTAGCCTGGTCACTTTGCTACAGTGTGAAGACAGAGCGAAGGCATTCAAGTTCATCACCTCTTACCAAACTGCCGCATTGCTGAAGGAAAAATTTCCCAACAGCATTGCCGTTCGCTCTTAGTCACCTTTTTTCAGTTCATATATTGTTTCATTTGTGTACAACTCAAGGACCCTCCCGCTACTCAATGTGTGTGTACTGCTGTATGTACCCGTGCTGAAACGGATCTTTCACCAATATGTTCATTCGCTGTGATGTGTATAACATGAGTTGTGCTTATTGTAGTGCGCTTCCATGGATTTAGGGTGTACGCGTTCATAATGATGGCTGATGAAGTGATAAGCACATACAATACAGTTTGTATGTTGATGTGTGAAGTCATAATTGTGTCACTGAATAACTTCATATGGCTTTAGGGACAGCCATTCATGCTTAATTAAATACACAATATCCCTCTATATCATTTCTGATCATTTCCAGGTTCATACGTTGCTTGCTCATGATAGGCTTTGAATCATCCCCAGAGCAGTGGAGATAAATGAGTAGGAAGGGACAATCAGAGGATTGTTTGCAGTGGTTATCTGCAACATAATGTTTAGGACAATGCTTCATGCTGATATTGAAGAGAAGTGAATTCTGAAATGAGCAATCTGAGAGATGTTTCCCATAATCTGTAGGGAAGTGATTTCAGCATTGTAATTAATAACGTACCTGAGAAGGAAGTGTGGATAATAGAGAGAACCTCAGATGAGTGATGGTGAGAGGTATGGGAGGGAGGGCTATGGATTGCTGAATGAGTATACCTGATTACATCTAGCTGGTACATATGCAGCCATTCTGAAGCAACAGCAATGAACTTCAATATCGAAACACTTAAACTAGTTTCATACCAATCAGCTACTTACACTAGGCTGCAACTCAAATGAATACGAGGGGGTCAAAAGACATGTACTGATTACATGTACATACTGAAATTTATTGAGTTGCGTGCAACATGTTGCCTATGTCTCAAGTTGATAAGTAAAACCACAATTGTTTTCTATTAAGCGCGCACCAACCTCTGGTCGTATAGCAGCTAGTATAGACAGACCACGGACAAACTCAGGTAATCCCGTATTGACTGCACTCGTGAGCACAATATTCGATAGACTCAACGGACAACTGCACGCATACACGATTGAGTAAACGGGCCGGATATATACGCTATTAGAGCTTTAATCATCGTCCAGCAAAAAATCGCGTTCAGCCACATGCAGCGGTGCCCCCCCCCAAAGCAACCCAAAACATTCCATACCAACCAAACTGCGTGTTCCATGAACTACGAGACGAGACGTACGCATCTGGGAGAAAATTGGCGGGGAAAAGGCCAAATTTTCAATAATCATCTGGCATAAATATCGTTTGAAAGTGGAAATAACATGAATCCAGTTTTGGACTAAGCTGAGCTGACCTTGTCTTTACCCAGAAGTGTCTCTTTCATGTGGCAAGAATGGTTGCTTGATAGGTGATGCATGCACAACACCCAGGGCCCTTGTGACCAGCACACTAGTCCGCATAGGGTATGTAGATGAAGTAGCCTTAGCTCCCTGCTTGCCAGTGGCTTTGTAGACTGGAACAATCAGGTGAATGCATTCCATCATCCATGCGAGCAAGCTGGCCCCGCAGTCCTGCCTGAAAAGCTATTTTGCTGAAGTGGGACGACTTTGGTTACATGGCAGAGCCGAGTGCAGAGATAGTGAAAATAAATAAGCAAAAGTATAAGTGACTTACATTACGCAGACTACATTTCTTTCTAGCACTCTATGCTTTAAAAAAGAAGAAAAATCAAAACAAAATCCAACCATATTCCTTTGATCCTCCTCAATAGAGGATGCAGTGTCATTCCGGAAAGGTTCACACTTACTACATATTGCACAAATAAATAGTTCGACACAACACGCGTATTGTTATTACCCCCACCCACACCCCCCCCCCCCCCACCCCCCCCCCCCCCCCCCCCCCCCCCCCCCCCCCCCCCCCCCCCCCCCCCCCCCCCCCCCCCCCGGCCTTCCCGGGAAGGTTCACACTTATGTTGACTCACTCGCCGCCATGTTTTTAGGTGTCCAAACTATTATTAACAAGTGGTCATGCGGATATCCTGCTATATTCGATCGCTGTGATCCATCTTTCCCTCTTAAATCCATCCGATGGGATACGAAACAGGCGTATATCTTCGTTGTTTTTTCAGTATGCCCCTCAGAGCGCTTTGCATCCCTCTATAACTTTGCGTATGTCATTGAGGTACCAGAGCAATAAATTGATCTGTATTTGATATCATGATTGCTTAATATATAGTCTTTGTATGTAAAAAACAGTGGAAATTGTATGTACCCAGTCAGTGGTCACACTGACGCGCATGCGCAGCTTCTGTGCTGCACGCGCAGCTTCTCCGCATGCGCAGCTTCTCCAACGCGAACATTAATTATGTAACTGTCTGCATTAAAAGATTTCTCAAACGCTTTAGTGTTTTTTTTCGCCACTAGTGTTGCACTTCAAACTAGTAACGAGATTTTCGGAAAAGCAAAAGAAATTTGAACGGAGAGTACAGAAAATGGATGTTTTACCAAGGTTGCCTTCTGACATCGTCAGAGCCGCCTTTCCAGAAGAGCCGACACCAGAATGGTTGCTGATAGCGTCCAAACGTGATGCCAAACTGAAAGGTGACAGAAGCGCTGTTGCAGAAGCAATGCGTTTCTTGAAAGAGGCCGACCCGCACTACTATAACAGCCTAGTAGAAAGGCACACGAAGAACCGTGTCCGAGCAAAGCCCGTGGCGGCAACGAATGTTAAGCGAAAAGGGGGTTTAATTGCGGACGACGGCACGGTGTATGTCCACAAGTCCGAGAAGATGGAAGGAAAGAAAGCTCAACGGATAATTGAGGAAAGAGAGGCAAAGCTGGCGGAGATAGTGACGCGGGAGAACGAACGGTTGGAACACCTTAGGCAAGCAATCCGCTCAGGGAACGTCATATACACGCCAGAAGGCATTTTTGAAATCAGGACCTGCAGAGGCTGTGGCAGTATTTGCCAAAAGGTTCAGTTGGATGAAAAGCCATGCCCTGGTTCGATAATGGCATCGAATCTTTTCCATGACGCTACCAAATCCAGAGAAGCTGCGCATGCGCAAACGAAACTGGTTGATGTTAAGGTTAGTAACACTTTGCTTGAATGGAAAACTACTGTTATAGTTTTTCTGCTATTTTCCGTAGGTGCCATACAAAGTAGGAGCCACTCATGTGTCGAAGAAGTCGTCGAGTGCTTCGCGACTACCATCTATTGTAAAGCCTCAAGGAGGAAATGCCGATACAAATGCGACAACGTCCATGCCCGCTCTCAAACCTGGCAAGAAGAGTGCTGGTGCCAGTTCTGTTGTTGACTTGCTTGACTCGGTTCAACGCACTAAGCTCAGAGAGATGTTGAAGCAGGAAGAAGAAACCTTGAAGAAAATGATTGAAATGGAACATCAGCAAGCATGGAAGGCTGAACAGTGAGTTCGTTTTTGCTTGTATAATAGGTACGCACATTACCATTGGTCGCTTTACCCTCTATAGAAAAGAAAAGCAAGCGGCAGAGCGCACCTCTCGCCGTGCTTCAATGCTCAAGGCGGAGTTAGAAGCCGAGAGGAAGCGGAACCTTATCGAAAGGAAGCGAAAGGTTGCCCTACAAGCTCTAGTAACGGAATGCGAGGTTAGCAACGGCACGCTAATTCAGGGGGGGACTAGCATACCTTGTCGAGGATAGAGAAGAGCATACAGAGCGTGGTACTCAGAACATGGCTATTTCTATTTCCCCCCTTTTCGTTACAAACGATATTTTAGGGTGCTACAGTAAAATAAAAAGGGTTGTCTCCAGTGGCTATCTCACAAATACTAGTCTCTATTAGGTTTTGGTATAATACATTGAATTAACCTTTGAGAATCGCTCAGATAACCACTCTATTATATGTAGAATGTGCAAAGTAGTTGAAAATGGTTATTGTTGGGGATTGTGATTACAACTAGCCAGGTGCATCATCATTCCCGCAAGCATTGAGGGTTCTGATGACAATTGTAGATGATAGCTTGTGCTGAATGGGTGACACTGGGGTAGTGGATGAGAAAGTTTTCTAATTCATCACTTATGTCTTGCGGTCTGGGGTTTACCTCTACAATTAAGGGGTTAACCTCGAATAGTAAAAGCTTGAATTACTAGCAAATAAATTATCATTGGAAGATTACCATGTTTGTTTATCTACCTTTGCCTAAGAGATGACTGCATTTTATAACACAAATATCTTAGACTTTTATGAATGGTTAAATCAAATGTTTGCGCCAACCAGAGTTAATATAAGCACGCGCGGTTTTTTGATACATTATTGTTAATGGTAAGTGCTAAATAGATTGACTGTTTGCTCTTACAATTGGTAGAATTTTTAAATCCATATTGTAAAAATGAACCATGAATTTCAACATCAAAAATGTACGGGGTTAACTCCTAATTTTCAGAGTTAACTCCGTTATGGACCGCAAGACATTATACGACTTTTGGCAAGCCTAGTTTCAACCACTGGCCACATACAGCATCCATTCTATGCATGAATTTCCATATACACCCTGTACCCCTCCAACTTGGAAGTAATAGAAAATCTCTTTTCTTCCTGTATACTGCAGAAATGGACCAAAATGAGGGACGAGGATAACAAAGCAAGCAATGAAATTACACAAATAAAAAGGGTCAGTACCATATGTGATGCAATTTTGAGGACCTAAATTATGTCATGTTCTTCATTTAAGCAGAGAGTAGAGAGAGCATTGAAAATGGGTGTCAAGACATTGCAATCAGTCAGTAAGACACAAACACACTCTCTCAAATCAGAGGACTCTCCTACATCAGTCAAAAGTTCAGCACTATCTTCTTCCAAACCAGAGGAGGTTTCAGTATCAGTCAGCAATACTGCCATGCCAGTAACAATCAGCAATGCAAGAGTAAATTCTCCCAAATTTGAGGATGTTGCAGTATCAATCAGCAATTCGGCTGTACCAGTATCAGTCAGCAAGACAAGAGCACATTCTCCCAAACCTGAGGAAGTCCCCATTGTAGTCGACAATTCAGCAGTATCTTTATCCAAGCCTGGCAGAGTTCAAGCATCAGTCAGTAAGTCAAGTCCTCACACTCGCAAATCAAAAGAAGTTTCCGTAGCAGCCAACAGTTCTTCCAAGCCTGATGCAGTTCTGCAATCAGTTATCAACACAAGAACACATTCTCCAAAATCAGGGGAAGACCCTGCACCAGTTAAAAATTCAGCAGTGTCTTCTTCCAAGCCTGAGGACATTGCAATATCAACCAGCTGTTCGACTGTACAAGCATCAGACAGCCAGGCAACAACAAATTCTTCCAGACGAGAGAAAGAAGTTCCAGCATCATTCAGCAAGACTAAAACATGTTCTCCCAAATCAGAAGGAGTACCAGTATCAGTCAGCAAGGCAAGAGCACAATCAGAGGATGTTACAGCATCAGTCAGCAATTCGGCTGTACCAGTATCAGTCAGCAAGGGAAGAGCTCATTCTCCCAAATCAGAGGATTTTTCTACAGCAGTCAGTAATTCAGCAGTGCATTCTTCCAAGCCAGAGAAAGTTCCAATATCAGTCAGCAATTCTGCTGTAGTCAGCAAGGCAAGAATACATTTTCCCAAACCAGAGGAAGTGCCAGTATCAGCCAGCAATTCTGCTGTACCAGTATCAAGCAGCCAGGCAAGAGCAAGTTCACCAAAATCAGAGGAAGTGCCAGTATCAGTCAGCCAGGCAAGAGCACATTCTCTCAAATTGGATGCCATTTCTACACCAGTCAAAATGTTAGAAGTCCGGCCTTCCAGCCCTGAGGAAATAACAGTATCAGTCAGCAATTCTGCTGTACCAGTATCGATCAGCCAGGCAAGAACACATTCACCCAACTCAGAGGAAGTGCCAGTATCAGTCAACAAGCCAAGAGTACATTCTCTCAACATTTCCACACCAGTCAAAATGTTAGGCCAGCCTTCCAGTCCTGAGGAAATAACAGTATCAGTCAGCAATTCAGCTGTACCATTATCAAGCAGCCAGGCAAGAGCACATTCTCCCAAATCAGAGGAAGTGCCTGTATCAGTCAGCAAGGCAAGAGCACAATCAGAGGATGTTACAGCATCAGTTAGCAATTCTGCTGTACCAGTATCAGTCAGCAAGGGAAGAGCTCATTCTCCCCAATCAGAAGATTTTTCTACAGCAGTCAGCAATTCAGCAGTGCATTCTTCCAAGCCAGAGGAAGTTCCAGTATCAGTCAGCAATTCTGCTGTACCAGTATCAAGCAGCCAGGTACGAGCAAGTTCACCCAAATCAGAGGAAGTTCTAGTACCAGTCAGCAATTCAGCTGTACCATTATCAGACAGCAAGGCGAGAATACATTCTCCCAAACCAGAGGAAGTGCCAGTATCAGCCAGCAATGCTAGAGTACATTCTCCCAAATCGGATGACATTTCCACACCAGTCGAAATGTTAGAAGTCCGGCCTTCCAGTCCTGAGGAAATAACAGTATCACTCAGCAATTCTGCTGTACCAGTATCAGTCAACAAGCCAAGAGTACATTCTCTCAAGTCTGATGACATTTCCACACCAGTCAAAATGTTAGGCCAGCCTTCCAGTCCTGAGGAAATAACAGTATCAGTCAGCAATTCAGCTGTACCATTATCAAGCAGCCAGGCAAGAGCACATTCTCCCAAATCAGAGGAAGTGCCTGTATCAGTCAGCAAGGCAAGAGCACAATCAGAGGATGTTACGGCATCAGTTAGCAATTCGGCTGTACTAGTATCAGTCAGCAAGGGAAGAGCTCATTCTCCCAAATCAGAGGATTTTTCTACAGCAGTCAGCAATTCAGCAGTGCATTCTTCCAAGCCAGAGAAAGTTCTAGTATCAGTCAGCAATTCTGCTGTAGTCAGCAAGGCAAGAATACATTTTCCCAAACCAGAGGAAGTGCCAGTATCAGCCAGCAATTCTGCTGTACCAGTATCAAGCAGCCAGGTACGAGCAAGTTCACCCAAATCAGAGGAAGTTCTAGTACCAGTCAGCAATTCAGCTGTACCATTATCAGACAGCAAGGCGAGAATACATTCTCCCAAACCAGAGGAAGTGCCAGTATCAGCCAGCAATGCTAGAGTACATTTTCCCAAATCGGATGACATTTCCACACCAGTCGAAATGTTAGAAGTCCGGCCTTCCAGTCCTGAGGAAATAACAGTATCACTCAGCAATTCTGCTGTACCAGTATCAGTCAACAAGCCAAGAGTACATTCTCTCAAGTCTGATGGCATTTCCACACCAGTCAAAATGTTAGGCCAGCCTTCCAGTCCTGAGGAAATAACAGTATCAGTCAGCAATTCAGCTGTACCATTATCAAGCAGCCAGGCAAGAGCACATTCTCCCAAATCAGAGGAAGTGCCTGTATCAGTCAGCAAGGCAAGAGCACAATCAGAGGATGTTACGGCATCAGTTAGCAATTCGGCTGTACCAGTATCAGTCAGCAAGGGAAGAGCTCATTCTCCCAAATCAGAGGATTTTTCTACAGCAGTCAGCAATTCAGCAGTGCATTCTTCCAAGCCAGAGAAAGTTCCAGTATCAGTCAGCAATTCTGCTGTAGTCAGCAAGGCAAGAATACATTTTCCCAAACCAGAGGAAGTGCCAGTATCAGCCAGCAATTCTGCTGTACCAGTATCAAGCAGCCAGGTACGAGCAAGTTCACCCAAATCAGAGGAAGTTCTAGTACCAGTCAGCAATTCAGCTGTACCATTATCAGACAGCAAGGCGAGAATACATTCTCCCAAACCAGAGGAAGTGCCAGTATCAGCCAGCAATGCTAGAGTACATTCTCCCAAATCGGATGACATTTCCACACCAGTCGAAATGTTAGAAGTCCGGCCTTCCAGTCCTGAGGAAATAACAGTATCACTCAGCAATTCTGCTGTACCAGTATCAGTCAACAAGCCAAGAGTACATTCTCTCAAGTCTGATGGCATTTCCACACCAGTCAAAATGTTAGGCCAGCCTTCCAGTCCTGAGGAAATAACAGTATCAGTCAGCAATTCAGCTGTACCATTATCAAGCAGCCAGGCAAGAGCACATTCTCCCAAATCAGAGGAAGTGCCAGTATCAGTCAGCAACGCAAGAGCACATTCTCTCAAATCGGATGACATTTCCACACCAGTCAAAATGTTAGAAGTTCAACCTTCCAGTCCTGAGGAAATAACAGTATCACTCAGCAATTCTGCTGTACTAGTATCGAGCAGCCAGGCAAGAACACATTCCCCCAAATCAGAGGAAGTGTCAGCATCAGTCAACAATTCTGCTGTACCAGTATCAGTCAGCAAGGCAAGAGCACATTCTCACAAACCACAGGAAGTTCCCACAACAATCAGCAATTCGGCAGTGCATTGTAATGGATGTGAGAATATGTCTATGTGTTCAGGGCCATTATCTATGTTGACTTCTGTAGTTTTGTCTAAAAGCAGCAACCATTTGCTTCCATATGAAGATGACTCTGAAATAACAGCATACGTGAATGTCCCTTCATTTAAATCATTGCACAACTATGATGAAAGCCCTGCCTCACCACTAAAAGCGCCAATTGTTTCTTCTAACCTGTGTGTTGCAAATGACACAACTCTTTTATCCCGTGATGGAGCTGTTCATCCCTCTATCTCACAACCTCTAATGGTAGAAGAAGTTACAACATTGGCAACACTTTATAATGAAGCCAAAGTCCAACTACCAGAGATTGAAGTAAGAGTGCAATCCCCTGAATCAGGGAATATTCTGGTATCAGTCATCAAGGAACATTCCCCCAAAGTAGATCTACATGTAGATGTAGATTCAGTGTCTGATTCTGGTACAGCTGCTGCTGCAAACACAGTAAATAGCAACCATTTGCTTCCCTATAAAGATGGCTCTGAATTAACTGCTACTGTAAACATGCCTTCATTCCAATCCTTTGGATCCACGCATACCTCTGCGACAGCCTCTCTTTCAGCACTGGAACAGGCAATTGTTCCTTCAAGCCACTGGTTTTGGAATCCAGTATATAACAACACTCTTTCGTCAAACAACAGGGCTGTTTATTCACCAATATTAGAATCCTCCAAGTCAGAAGAAGTTCTAGGATCAGTCAGTGACGGCAAAATGGACTTACGTAGGTCAGGAGAAATTCATGAATCAGTCAGTGAAATGACAATTACATCAATCAGCAAGGAAAAAAACATATTCTTATAAATCTGAAGACATTCCCAAACAGGCCAACAATTCAGCAGTGTCTTCTACACTTAAGGATATGCATTCTTCCAAACCAGAAGATGTTCCAGTATCAACAAACAATTCTGTTGTACCAGTATCAGTCAGCAAGGCAAGAGCAAATTCTCCACAGCAGCCTGAGGAAGTTTCATTATCAGTCAGCAAGGAAAGAACACATTCTTCAAAGCCTGGGGAAATTACAGTATCAATCAGCAAGGCAAGAGTCCATTCTCCCAAGTCTGAGGATGTTTTAGTATCAGTCAGCAAGGCAAGAGCACATTCTCCCAAGTCTGAGGAAATTCCAGCAAATTCTCCCAAGTCTGAGGAAGTTCAAGTATCAGTCAGCCAGGCAAGAGCACATTCTTCAAAGCCTGAGGATGTTTCACTATCAGTCAGTAATTTGATTGTGCCAGTATCAGTCAGCAAGGCTAGATCAGATTCTAACAAATCCGAGGAGGTTTCCATACCAATCCACAATTCAGTAGTTCATTCTTCCAAGCCAGAGGAAGTTTCAGTATCAACCAGCAATTCAGCTGTACCAGTATCAGTCAGCAAGGCAAGAGCACATTCTCCCCAGTCTGAGGAAATTCCAGCAAATTCTCTCAAGTCTGAGGAAGTTTCAATATCAGTCAGCCAGGCAAGAGCACATTCTCCCAAGTCTGAGGAAGTTCAAGTATCAGTCAGCAAGGCAAGAGCACATTCTTCAAAGCCTGAGGATGTTTCACTATCAGTCAGTAATTTGATCGTGCCAGTATCAGTCAGCAAGGCTAGATCAGATTCTCACAAATCCGAGGTTTCCATATCAATCCACAATTCAGTAGTTCATTCTTCCAAGCCAGAGGAAGTTTCAGTATCAACCAGTAATTCAGCTGTACCAGTATCAGTCAGCAAGGCAAGAGCACATTCCCCCAAGTCTGAGGAAGTTTCAGTATCAGTCAGCAAGGCAAGGGCACATTCTCCCAAGTCTGAGGAAGTTCCAGTATCAGTCAGCAAGACAAGAGCACATTCTCCCAAGTCTGAGGAAGTTCCAGTATCAGTCAGCAAGGCAAGAGCACATTCTCCCAAGTCTGAGGAAGTGTCAGTATCAGTCAGCAAGACTAGAACAGATTCTAACAAATCAGAGGAAGTTTCCATACCAATCAATAACTCAGAACTTCATTCTTCCAAGCCAGAGGATGTTTCAGTATCAACCAGCAATTCAGCTGTACCAGTATCAGTCAGCAAGGCAAGAGCACATTCTCCCAAGTCTGAGGAAGTGTCAGTATCAGTCAGCAAGACTAGAACAGATTCTAACAAATCAGAGGAAGTTTCCATAATAATCAATAACTCAGAACTTCATTCTTCCAAGCCAGAGGAAGTTTCAGTATCAACCAGCAATTCAGCTGTACCAGTATCAGTCAGCAAGGCAAGAGCATATTCTCCCAAGTCTGAGGAAATTTCAGTATCAGTCAGCAAGGCAAGAGCACAATCTCTCAAGCCTGAGGAAGTTCCAGTATCAATCAGCAATGCAAGAGCACATTCTCCCAAGTCTGAGGAAGTGTCAGTATCAGTCAGCAAGACTAGAACAGATTCTAACAAATCAGAGGAAGTTTCCATACCAATCAACAACTCAGAACTTCATTCTTCCAAGCCAGAGGAAGTTTCAGTATCAACCAGCAATTCAGCTGTACCAGTATCAGTCAGCCAGGCAAGAGCACATTCTTCAAAGCCTGAGGAAGTTCCAGTATCAGTCAGCAAGGCAAGAGCACATTCTTCAAAGCCTGAGGATGTTTCACTATCAGTCAGTAATTTGATTGTGCCAGTATCAGTCAGCAAGGCTAGATCAGATTCTAACAAATCCGAGGAGGTTTCCATACCAATCCACAATTCAGTAGTTCATTCTTCCAAGCCAGAGGAAGTTTCAGTATCAACCAGCAATTCAGCTGTACCAGTATCAGTCAGCAAGGCAAGAGCACATTCTCCCCAGTCTGAGGAAATTCCAGCAAATTCTCTCAAGTCTGAGGAAGTTTCAATATCAGTCAGCCAGGCAAGAGCACATTCTCCCAAGTCTGAGGAAGTTCAAGTATCAGTCAGCAAGGCAAGAGCACATTCTTCAAAGCCTGAGGATGTTTCACTATCAGTCAGTAATTTGATCTTGCCAGTATCAGTCAGCAAGGCTAGATCAGATTCTCACAAATCCGAGGTTTCCATATCAATCCACAATTCAGTAGTTCATTCTTCCAAGCCAGAGGAAGTTTCAGTATCAACCAGTAATTCAGCTGTACCAGTATCAGTCAGCAAGGCAAGAGCACATTCCCCCAAGTCTGAGGAAGTTTCAGTATCAGTCAGCAAGGCAAGGGCACATTCTCCCAAGTCTGAGGAAGTTCCAGTATCAGTCAGCAAGACAAGAGCACATTTTCCCAAGTCTGAGGAAGTTCCAGTATCAGTCAGCAAGGCAAGAGCACATTCTCCCAAGTCTGAGGAAGTGTCAGTATCAGTCAGCAAGACTAGAACAGATTCTAACAAATCAGAGGAAGTTTCCATACCAATCAATAACTCAGAACTTCATTCTTCCAAGCCAGAGGAAGTTTCAGTATCAACCAGCAATTCAGCTGTACCAGTATCAGTCAGCAAGGCAAGAGCACATTCTCCCAAGTCTGAGGAAGTGTCAGTATCAGTCAGCAAGACTAGAACAGATTCTAACAAATCAGAGGAAGTTTCCATAATAATCAATAACTCAGAACTTCATTCTTCCAAGCCAGAGGAAGTTTCAGTATCAACCAGCAATTCAGCTGTACCAGTATCAGTCAGCAAGGCAAGAGCATATTCTCCCAAGTCTGAGGAAATTTCAGTATCAGTCAGCAAGGCAAGAGCACAATCTCTCAAGCCTGAGGAAGTTCCAGTATCAATCAGCAATGCAAGAGCACATTCTCCCAAGTCTGAGGAAGTGTCAGTATCAGTCAGCAAGACTAGAACAGATTCTAAAAAATCAGAGGAAGTTTCCATACCAATCAACAACTCAGAACTTCATTCTTCCAAGCCAGAGGAAGTTTCAGTATCAACCAGCAATTCAGCTGTACCAGTATCAGTCAGCAAGGCAAGAGCACATTCTCCCAAGTCTGAGGAAATTTCAAGTATCAGTCAGCAAGGCAAGAGCACATTCTCCCAAGTCTGAGGAAATTTCAGTATCAGTCAGCAAGGCAAGAGCACAATCTCCCAAGCCTGAGGAAGTTCCAGTATCAGTCAGCAAGGCAAGAGCACATTCTCCCAAGTCTGAGGAAGTTTCAGTATCAGTCAGCAAGACAAGAGCACATTCTCCCAAGTCTGAGGAAATTCCAGCAAATTCTCCCAAGTCTGAGGAAGTTCCAGTATCAGTCAGCAAGGCAAGAGCACAATCTCCCAAGTCTGAGGAAGTTCCAGTATCAGTCAGCAATGCAAGAGCACATTCTCCCAAGTCTGAGGAAGTGTCAGTATCAGTCAGCAAGACTAGAACAGATTCTAACAAATCAGAGGAAGTTTCCATACCAATCAACAACTCAGAACTTCATTCTTCCAAGCCAGAGGAAGTTTCAGTATCAACCAGCAATTCAGCTGTACCAGTATCAGTCAGCAAGGCAAGAGCACATTCTCCCAAGTCTGAGGAAGTGTCAGTATCAGTCAGCAAGACTAGAACAGATTCTAACAAATCAGAGGAAGTTTCCATAATAATCAATAACTCAGAACTTCATTCTTCCAAGCCAGAGGAAGTTTCAGTATCAACCAGCAATTCAGCTGTACCAGTATCAGTCAGCAAGGCAAGAGCATATTCTCCAAGTCTGAGGAAATTTCAGTATCAGTCAGCAAGGCAAGAGCACAATCTCTCAAGCCTGAGGAAGTTCCAGTATCAATCAGCAATGCAAGAGCACATTCTCCCAAGTCTGAGGAAGTGTCAGTATCAGTCAGCAAGACTAGAACAGATTCTAATAAATCAGAGGAAGTTTCCATACCAATCAACAAATCAGAACTTCATTCTTCCAAGCCAGAGGAAGTTTTCAGTATCAACCAGCAATTCAGCTGTACCAGTATCAGTCAGCAAGGCAAGAGCACATTCTCCCAAGTCTGAGGAAATTTCAGTATCAGTCAGCAAGGCAAGAGCACATTCTCCCAAGTCTGAGGAAATTTCAGTATCAGTCAGCAAGGCAAGAGCACAATCTCCCAAGCCTGAGGAAGTTCCAGTATCAGTCAGCAAGGCAAGAGCACATTCTCCCAAGTCTGAGGAAGTTTCAGTATCAGTCAGCAAGACAAGAGCACATTCTCCCAAGTCTGAGGAAATTCCAGCAATTCTCCCAAGTCTGAGGAAGTTCCAGTATCAGTCAGCAAGGCAAGAGCACAATCTCCCAAGCCTGAGGAAGTTCCAGTATCAGTCAGCAATGCAAGAGCACATTCTCCCAAGTCTGAGGAAGTGTCAGTATCAGTCAGCAAGACTAGAACAGATTCTAACAAATCAGAGGAAGTTTCCATACCAATCAACAACTCAGAACTTCATTCTTCCAAGCCAGAGGAAGTTTCAGTATCAACCAGCAATTCAGCTGTACCAGTATCAGTCAGCAAGGCAAGAGCACATTCTCCCAAGTCTGAGGAAGTGTCAGTATCAGTCAGCAAGACTAGAACAGATTCTAACAAATCAGAGGAAGTTTCCATAATAATCAATAACTCAGAACTTCATTCTTCCAAGCCAGAGGAAGTTTCAGTATCAACCAGCAATTCAGCTGTACCAGTATCAGTCAGCAAGGCAAGAGCATATTCTCCCAAGTCTGAGGAAATTTCAGTATCAGTCAGCAAGGCAAGAGCACATCTCTCAAGCCTGAGGAAGTTCCAGTATCAATCAGCAATGCAAGAGCACATTCTCCCAAGTCTGAGGAAGTGTCAGTATCAGTCAGCAAGACTAGAACAGATTCTAATAAATCAGAGGAAGTTTCCATACCAATCAACAAATCAGAACTTCATTCTTCCAAGCCAGAGGAAGTTTCAGTATCACCAGCAATTCAGCTGTACCAGTATCAGTCAGCAAGGCAAGAGCACATTCTCCCAAGTCTGAGGAAATTTCAGTATCAGTCAGCAAGGCAGAGCACATTCTCCCAAGTCTGAGGAAATTTCAGTATCAGTCAGCAAGGCAGAGCACAATCTCCCAAGCCTGAGGAAGTTCCAGTATCAGTCAGCAAGGCAAGAGCACATTCTCCCAAGTCTGAGGAAGTTTCAGTATCAGTCAGCAAGACAAGAGCACATTCTCCCAAGTCTGAGGAAATTCCAGCAAATTCTCCCAAGTCTGAGGAAGTTCCAGTATCAGTCAGCAAGGCAAGAGCACAATCTCCCAAGCCTGAGGAAGTTCCAGTATCAGTCAGCAATGCAAGAGCACATTCTCCCAAGTCTGAGGAAGTGTCAGTAGCAGTCAGCAAGACTAGAACAGATTCTAACAAATCAGAGGAAGTTTCCATACCAATCAACACTCAGAACTTCATTCTTCCAAGCCAGAGGAAGTTTCAGTATCAACCAGCAATTCAGCTGTACCAGTATCAGTCCAGCAAGGCAAGAGCACATTCTCCCAAGTCTGAGGAAATTTCAGTATCAGTCAGCAGGCAAGAGCACAATCTCCCAAGTCTGAGGAAGTTTCAGTATCAGTCAGCAAGACAAGAGCACATTCTCCCAAGTCTGAGGAAATTCCAGCAATTCTCCCAAGTCTGAGGAAGTTCCAGTATCAGTCGCAAGGCAAGAGCACAATCTCCCAGCCTGAGGAAGTTCCAGTATCAGTCAGCAATGCAAGAGCACATTCTTCCCAAGTCTGAGGAAGTGTTCAGTATCAGTCACAAGACTAGAACAGATTCTAACAAATCAGAGGAAGTTTCCATACCAATCAACACTCAGAACTTCATTCTTCCAAGCCAGAGGAAGTTTCAGTATCAACCAGCAATTCAGCTGTACCAGTATCAGTCAGCAAGGCAAGAGCACATTCTCCCAAGTCTGAGGAAGTGTCAGTATCAGTCAGCAAGACTAAGAACAGATTCTAACAAATCAGAGGAAGTTTCCATAATAATCAATAACTCAGAACTTCATTCTTCCAAGCCAGAGGAAGTTCAGTATCAACCAGCAAGTCAGCTTGTACCAGTATCAGTCAGCAAGGCAAGAGCATATTCTCCCAAGTCTGAGGAAATTTCAGTATCAGTCAGCAAGGCAAGAGCACAATCTCTCAAGCCTGAGGAAGTTCCAGTATCAATCAGCAATGCAAGAGCACATTCTCCCAAGTCTGAGGAAGTTCAGTATCAGTCAGCAAGACTAGAACAGATTCTAATAAATCAGAGGATTCCATACCAATCAACAAATCAGAACTTCATTCTTCCAAGCCAGAGGAAGTTTCAGTATCAACCAGCAATTCAGCTGTACCAGTATCAGTCAGCAAGGCAAGAGCACATTCTCCCAAGTCTGAGGAAATTTCAGTATCAGTCAGCAAGGCAAGAGCACATTCTCCCAAGTCTGAGGAAATTTCAGTATCAGTCAGCAAGGCAAGAGCACAATCTCCCAAGCCTGAGGAAGTTCCAGTATCAGTCAAGGCAAGAGCACATTCTCCCAAGTCTGAGGAAGTTTCAGTATCAGTCAGCAAGACAAGAGCACATTCTCCCAAGTCTGAGGAAATTCCAGCAAATTCTCCCAAGTCTGAGGAAGTTCCAGTATCAGTCAGCAAGGCAAGAGCACAATCTCCCAAGCCTGAGGAAGTTCCAGTATCAGTCAGCAATGCAAGAGCACATTCTCCCAAGTCTGAGGAATGTCAGTATCAGTCAGCAAGACTAGAACAGATTCTAACAAATCAGAGGAAGTTTCCATACCAATCAACAACTCAGAACTTCATTCTTCCAAGCCAGAGGAAGTTTCAGTATCAACCAGCAATTCAGCTGTACCAGTATCAGTCAGCAAGGCAGAGCACATTCTCCCAAGTCTGAGGAAATTTCAGTATCATCAGCAAGGCAAGAGCACATTCTCCCAAGTCTGAGGAAATTTCAGTATCAGTCAGCAAGGCAAGAGCACAATCTCCCAAGCCTGAGGAAGTTCCAGTGTCAGTCAGCAAGGCAAGAGCACATTCTCCCAAGTCTGAGGAAATTCCAGCAAATTCTCCCAAGTCTGAGGAAGTTCCAGTATCAGTCAGCCAGGCAAGAGCACATTCTTCAAAGCCTGAGATGTTTCGCTATCATCAGTCAGTAATTTGATCGTGCCAGTATCAGTCAGCAAGGCTAGATCAGATTCTAACAAATCCAAGGAGGTTTCCATACCAATCCACAATTCAGTAGTTCATTCTTCCAAGCCAGAGGAAGTTTCAGTATCAACCAGCATTTCAGTCTTACCAGTATCAGTCAGCAAGACAAGAGCACATTCTCCCAAGTCTGAGGAAGTTCCAGTATCAGCCAGCAAGGCAAGAGCACAATTATCTAAGTCTGAGGAAGTTTCAGTTTCAGTCAGCAAGGCAAGAGCACATTCTCCCAAGCCTGAGGAAGTTTCAGAATCAGTCAGCAAGGAAAGAGCACATTCTCCCAAGTCTGAGGAAGTTTCAGTATCAGCCAGCAATGAAAGGGCACATTCTCCCAAGTCTGAGGAAGTTTCAGTATCAGTCAGCAAGGAAAGATCACATTCTCCCAAGTCTGAGGAAGTTTCAGTATCAGCCAGCAAGGCAAGAACAGATTCTAACAAATCAGAGGAAGTTTCCATACCAATCAACAACTCAGAACTTCATTCTTCCAAGCCAGAGGAAGTTTCAGTATCAACCAGCAATTCAGCTGTACCAGTATCAGTCAGCAAGGCAAGAGCACATTCTCCCCAGTCTGAGGAAATTCCAGTAAATTCTCTCAAGTCTGAGGAAGTTTCAATATCAGTCAGCAAGGCAAGAGCACATTCTCCCAAGTCTGAGGAAGTTCCAGTATCAGTCAGCAAGGCAAGAGCACATTCTCCCAAGTCTGAGGAAGTTTCAGTATCGGTCAGTAACAAATCAGAGGAAGTTTCCATACCAATCAACAACTCAGAACTTCATTCTTCCAAGCCAGAGGAAGTTTCAGTATCAACTAGCAATTCAGCTGTACCAGTATCAGTCAGCAAGGCAAGAGCACAATCTCCCAAGCTGAGGAAGTTCCAGTATCAGTCAGCCAGGCAAGAGCACATTCTTCAAAGCCTGAGGAAGTTTCACTATCAGTCAGTAATTTGATCGTGCCAGTATCAGTCAGCAAGGCTAGATCAGATTTTAACAAATCCGAGGAGGTTTCCATACCAATCCACAATTCAGTAGTTCATTCTTCCAAGCCAGAGGAAGTTTCAGTATCAACCAGCAATTCAGCTGTACCAGTATCAGTCAGCAAGGCAAGAGCACATTCCCCCAAGTCTGAGGAAGTTTCAGTATCAGCCAGCAAGGCAAGAGCACAATCTCCCAAGCCTGAGGAAGTTCCAGTATCAGTCAGCAAGGCAAGGGCACATTCTCCCACATCTGAGGAAGTTTCAGTATCAGTCAGCAAGGCAAGAACACAATCTCCCAAGTCTGAGGAAGTTTCAGTATCAGTCAGCAAGGAAAGGGCACATTCTCCCAAGTCTGAGGAAGTTCCAGTATCAGTCAGCAAGGCAAGGGCACATTCTCCCAAGTCTGAGGAAGTTCTAGTATCAGTCAGCAAGGCAAGAGCACATTCTCCCAAATCTGAGGAAGTTCCAGTATCAGTCAGCAAAGCAAGAGCACATTCTCCCAAGTCTGAGGAAGTTTCAGTATCAATCAGCAAGGCTAGAACCATTCTAACAAATCAGAGGAAGTTTCCATACCAATCAACAACTCAGAATTTCATTCTTCCAAGCCAGAGGAAGTTTCAGTATCAACCAGCAATTCAGCTGTACCAGTATCAGTCAGCAAGGCTAGAACACATTCTCCCAAGTCTGAGGAAGTTCCAGTATCAGTCAGCAAGGCAAGGGCACATTCTCCCAAGTCTGAGGAAGTTCTAGTATCAGTCAGCAAGGCAAGAGCATATATTCTCCCAAGTCTGAGGAAGTTCCAGTATCAGTCAGCAAGGCAAGAGCACATTCTCCCAAGTCTGAGGAAGTTCCAGTATCAGTCAGCAAAGCAAGAGCACATTCTCTCAAGTCTGAGGAAGTTTCAGTATCAATCAGCAAGGCTAGAACACATTCTAACAAATCAGAGGAAGTTTCCATACCAATCAACAACTCAGAATTTCATTCTTCCAAGCCAGAGGAAGTTTCAGTATCAACGAGCAATTCAGCTGTACCAGTATCAGTCAGCAAGGCAAGAGCACATTCTCCCCAGTCTGAGGAAATTCCAGCAAAATCTCCCATATCTGAGGAAGTTTCAGTATCAGTCAGCAAGGCTAGAACACATTCTCCCAAGTCTGAGGAAGTTCCAGTATCAGTCAGCAAGGCAAGAGCACATTCTCCCAAGCCTGAGGAAGTTCCAGTATCAGCCAGCAAGGCAAGAGCACATTCTCCCAAGTCTGAAGAAGTTTCATTATCAGTCAGCAAGGCAAGAGCATATTCTCCCCAGTCTGAGAATGTTTCGGTATCAGTCAGCAAGGCAAGAGCACATTCTCCCAAGTCTGAGGAAGTTTCAGTATCAGTCAGCAAGACAAGAGCACAATCTCCCAAGCCTGAGGAAGTTCCAGTATCAGTCAGCAAAACAAGAGCACATTCTCCCAAGTCTGAGGAAGTTTCAGTATCAGTCAGCAAGGCTAGATCAGATTCTAACAAATCCAGGGAGGTTTCCATACCAATCCACAATTCAGTAGTTCATTCTTCCAAGCCAGAGGAAGTTTCTGTATCAACCAGTAATTCAGCTGTACCAGTATCAGTCAGCAAGGCAAGAGCACATTCTCCCAAATCTGAGGAAGTTTCAGTATCGTCAGCAAAGCAAGAGCACATTGTCCCAAGTCTGAGGAAGTTTCAGTATCAGTCAGCAAGGCTAGAACACATTCTAACAAATCAGAGGAAGTTTCCATACCAATCCACAATTCAGTAGTTCATTCTTCCAAGCCAGAGGAAGTTTCAGTATCAACCAGTAATTCAGCTGTACCAGTATCAGTCAGCAAGGCAAGAGCACAATCTCCCAAGTCTGAGGAAGTTTCAGTATCAGCCAGCAAGGCAAGGGCACATTTTCCCAAGTCTGAGGAAGTTTTGGTATCAGCCAGCAAGGCAAGAGCACATTCTCCCAAGTCTGAGGAAGTTTCAGTATCAGTCAGCAAGGCAAGAGCACAATCTCCCAAGCCTGAGGAAGTTCCAGTATCAGTCAGCAAGGCAAGAGCACATTCTCCCAAGTCTGAGGAAGTTTCAGTATCAGTCAGCAAGACAAGAGCACATTCTCCCAAGTCTGAGGAAATTCCAGCAAATTCTCCCAAGTCTGAGGAAGTTCAAGTA
>JABACO010000353.1:0-40744 GCA_013339895.1 Ephydatia muelleri | reverse complement strand
GAACGGACTGTAGCAACGCACCTGTCGCGGAGTATCCGAGCTGCCTGCAGGCGACCCCAGCGTTCACGTCTGTGAAGTAGTCATCGCACACTGTGCCCCACGCTCCCGCCGCACACACCTCGATTCGCCCGGCCTTGACGCCAAGTGTTTGAAATATCTTCTGGGCTGCAGTGCTTGACGAATTCAAACGGATATTGCCGTTCATGCACTCTGGGGAAACGAGAGTCAGTCGTGTGTCGATACGTATTTTAAAAAAAAGCAAGCTCAGACTTGTCGGCTGCGCGGCACATGCATACCCATCTGCACGCTTGCAAACAGCGAGAGAAGAGCAGTCGTAACCAGCAGTGTCTTCATTGTCACCAGCCTCTCACATGCACATGTGCCGAAAGGATAATTTTAATTAACAAACCCGCGTGGTTTATGGCCACATGTATTACATAATAATACGTGTGTGTATTTCCTCACGACAACTGCCACTCATCCTGTACTTGACGAATTGTTTTATCCTACCTTAAGCCCATTGAGTTGCTTAAAAATCAAATTTAAAAAACGGCATGCATCAACGAGGCGACTTCTTACGCCCAACATTAAAAAAAGTTTTGCAGGGTAAATATTCACATCATCTACACTTGTAGATTATGAGCACCTCAGAGTACAGATGGAAGACACGCGCCTAAATGGCCCTAGCATACTGTAGAACCATACGGGTCAATTTTGAACATTGAGCTGAGGAACTAATTATAATGGCTAAGCGCGTCGTCAAACGGAAACAAATTCTGAGCTAAGTCTCAATAGCCATTGGCCCACACACCCAGCCCAGCTCCAGGCTGCTCCAGGCTCATGGTACCATTGGTCGCTGTATGATTCCTTGCCTTTGCTGCCAAAGCTTCAATAATGAGGTCGAAGTGACGGGAGATGAAAGTCCAATGCAGCTGGCTTGCCCAGTTCCCAGTCATTGATGAGGACATCAGCAGGACGAGAATGGCCAAAGTCAGTACAAAAGACCACTGACATTCTCAACCCTTGAATCCAAGATCAAAGATGAGCACAATGGTAGACGTCAACAAAGATGTCACGAAGACTGTCACGAAGATAGTGATTAGCCTGCATGTAACAGAATGGTGACCAATGGGGTGGGTCTAAGGCTGCAAATGGAGAAGGCAGGGGACACATCTACTCCATAGTATACTGCTGCAAGTCATTATGGTCAAAATGGAGGCCAAGGGTGACTGACAATCATGAGGGATGTGCAGACACTGAAAGGAGTTGTGTCATGTCATGACAGTGATGTCGAACAGGTCTTAAATCGGTGGTTGTCAAGACGTTCAGATCAAGAGCTGGCTCTGAGGGACACAGGTGTGATGCCAGAATCAAGGTCCAATATATTTCACTGGATTTAGAGACCCAACTGTTAAAAAATTCAACTGATGAGGTGTGGATCATCTATATTCCCCAAAGCAGAGAGAGCTAATAAAAGCAAGTACTTGAATGGCGAAGCGATGAGTTGAAGCCCCAGCCCTCCATGTCTGAGGCCACAACTAGAGTTGTTGCCATGGTACGTCCAATCAAGTGCATTATAAAACCCGCAGTGTATGAAGCACTGTCTGACAGCAGAGTTGTATAAATATAAAGCAGGCTTGGAGGGAAGGGTTGCTCTGGCCAAATGGACCAACTCACAAAAACTCTCCCACATGTGCAGAGTGCAAAGGTTACCTGCCGGTCTACAGCGCTAGCAACTTCTGTCAACATCAAGCAGCAGCAGCTTTGAAGCTTGAGAAACCAGCACACAACAAATGATTCCCAATTGGTGCTCCAAGGATGTGGGAAGTTTTTAATAGAATGTGGTCAAGTCAATTAGACTGAAGAGACCTAGCTCTTTGATAAACAATAGCATATATGAAGCATTGTTGCTTCAATTCTACCAAAACCCCATCCTCCAAATACCATACCAAGATTAGGGTCGTTGTTGACCAGAGCTGGCATGTTTGGGAAGGCTTGTTGGGTCCTCTTGTCAGCTAGTATTCACCCAATAATGAATAAAAAGGTGTTCGTTGCATTCAAAACACTCCAGCCATCCTTCTCCTTCGTCCTTTCCAAAGGACGCTGCTGCAGGACCCTCAGGATTGAGAATACAACACAGGGTGTGGCACTCATTCCAATTCCAACACCCATTTGCTCATCCCTCAAAGATGTCAATTTGTTGGTGTCTGGGGAAAGTGACCTCATCAGTAACCAAATTTCTAGCAAGGGCAAAAGAACACGTCTTCATCAGGTTCAGCACCTGACGTGAGACCTATAGCAGCAGTGGAGACCCTAAGAAGGTTAGTGTTTACTAGTAAACGAGAAAACCACTGATATCTTTCAGCCACCTCAGTTTGGGTAGCATGTCCCTCTGGTTCTGAGAAAATTGTTCACAGCCTGTGGAAACATTTATGGGGATATGGCGAGGATTTTGTAGGACTCAAAATTCACATGCAAAAATTTGTTTCCAGCGAAGCTTTTTAGTTTCTTCTGAATGTGCCACCTCCTTCCCATACCTTTTACCATGGGCACCATGGTGCTATGGTTGCCAGCCTTTGCTATGGACTCCTTGGGCGAGCTGTTTCTAAGGCGGGGTTGACCCTTTGGGACCCTTGCTTTTCTCACTTATATTGCAGCTGCTGGCAATGAATGCATCTACAGTGATGTTGTGTTTTGTATGTTAAACCTGGGGATAGAGTTGGCAATACTTTTTGGCAAGATTTCAAAAATCAATCATGTTTTAAGCCCATGCCCATTAACGTGTTGTGTGACCTTCAATTCAGTCCAAAGGACAAATTTTGTCGTTAATTTGTGAAGCAGGCATCTTTCCTAAGGCCAGCATATTGACAACTTCTTTTCTAGGGGTGTCAGGAGTGGAATGGAAGTCATATTCAATGTGTGTTGGGTTCTCGGGTCCTAGAACAGTGTCTTTGGAAAGGAAAAATAGAGAAGTAGCGTTCCCAAAGGCGCGCCAGCGATCGAGAGACATCAAGTGCGACATCAAAGCACAGTACTACATGAGCCTGGCAGTGCACAACAAAGAGATCATCTGATTTGATTTGCAGTATATTTATGTACGAATGGAAGGTACACATAGTTGAGCCTTAACACTCATATGTATCTCTTTATAGAATGAAAGAAGACACACCATCGGTTTTTGTTGCGGCTATACATGTGAAGCCCTTCTGGTCAGCTTGTGCTATGACAAATAAATCAAGATGAAAGTGGATTAAAAGGAATACCTTACGGTTCAAACAGTAATTATTTCAGTTTTGCTATGTGATGTGAAGAAGTATCCACCATGTTGCAGTAAACAATAAAATGGCTTCCCCTTTGCTCGTGTGAATCATTGCATGTGCAATATCGTACGGTTTAAACGACCAAGTTAACAGCGACTGAATTTGGGGGTGGGGCAAGTTTGGGAGGGCAGTGGCGGGCTAACCAGCTGCACGGTGACTCGATGCATATGGCAGGGGCTCAGGATTACATACATACACTGTAGGTTGCTAAGCAGGCGAGAACTTAGCCATGTATGTGCAGTCTTTAATGTGTGGAGTACAAAAGTTTGATACACTTCGCTCACGTATATAGGGCGCTTTATATATCACCATAGTGACAAAAAGGAAAGAGTGCAGTCTTATTCAGGCATTCGTTCATAAGTGCCATCCATTTTAGTACTAGCTTTGTCCTGGATGGCTTCTCCACTTTGTTTGGGGTCACCTGCAAGTAAGCAAGAACAATTACTGAATATTACAATTAGGATCACATCATCTTGTATCACCTGGCTTTAGTGACTGATCTAAATGTAGATACACAAACATGAAGTACACAAGCACACACACTTACTAGGGGCGCAATGCACATCGTCCATTTCCTTGTCCTTTATCACAGGATGTGTGTCATTACCATCACGGAACTTGAACTGCCTTGTCCTATAGAGAAAATGATACATCAAGACAGTATGGGAAGGGTACTTCATTCATATCTCATCCATCAACACATGCCCACACACATGTACATATACACATCCCCACTCAACACAAACACACACTCCGCATGTACACATACACTATACACGTACACATCCACACACAACACAAGCACACTCCACACACGCACACACACCACCTACACTCTAGCCTTGCAAGCAACCACTATGATAATGGTGACTGCAACAATGGCCACCACCAGTATGACCATCACAACGATGGGGACAACAATGGCCACCACTGTGCCACTTGTGTACGCTTCCACAGCCAAGGGGCTGCTGGTGCTACTGTGTTCTGCAATACGAAGGGAAGCAAAGGTAAAGGGAGTGGTGTCTGTGTTGTCTGTGTTGTCTGCGGGCAGAGATACATTATGCATTCACACACACACACACACACACACACACACACACACACCACACACACACACATACACACACACACACACATACACACACACACACACACACAGTACACTTGTATCATGATCTTTACTATAGTACTTCCTATGCAAGATAGCAACTTTTGAAACAGACTTGAGACTGGGTATACACGACAGAGGACCAGGGAAGGAGTACCATGAGAGACGGGGGGGGGGGGGGGGGGGGGGGGGGCACAGAATGGGGAAAAGTCACTTGGATCACAGTTGATAAAATGAAAGGTTGGGCTCAGTAACCAGGGGATATGGAAAGCAGACACCATTACCTTGGCAATTGACACCAACATCGTTGCTATGGGTACAGTAGTGCCTGGAGGCTGCAGCTATGGACACCAGCTGACAGTTAAGTAGACTGCTCTCATTCCCTGCACACTTCACTCTGCTCAATGCAATGGGACCTTGGATAGATCCATACTTGGCAGAGCTGGAAGCTACAGTCACTGCATCTATGGTCAGGAGATGAGGGTCACCAGTGGTCAGATATACCTCCAGTAATGGCAGACCAAACCTCCACGTTACAGTCACTTGGCAGTCCCAGCTGTTTGCACACAACTCTAGCACTGTTGTCAGTCCAGGAGTCATCACAGACTGTTCCCCACTGTCCTCCAAGACACACCTCCACACGACCATCAGTCTGACCTCCAACCAGCTTGACATCGCCAGTAGAACAACTGAGAGGAGCAGTGGCTAGAAGAGAGGAGGAGATGAGGAGGAGAGAGAGAAGGATGAGCAGGGAGATGAGAAGGAGGAGGAGGAGGCGGAGGAGAGGAGATGAGGAGGAGAGGAGAGGGGAGGGGAGAGAGGAGGGGGGAGAGAAGGGGGGAGAGGAGGGGGGAGAGGAGAGGGGGAGAGGAGTTGAGAGGTGATGAGGAGGTGGGAGAAGGATGAGAGGAGCAGAAGGATGAGGGGAAGATAGGATGAGGGAAGATATCGTAATGCTCGTGCCCATGCAATCACAAATGAAGTTCATTAATCACACATGTTTCATGAGACTAGATTGATGCATACCTAAAAAAAATATGTACAATTCTTATAAACGCATGTGAGGCAAAGATCTCCTATGAGAAACCATACATTTAATGGCGCTGAGAATGCCATATTTTCAAGTCCATTCAAAGAATAATCAGTTAATTCTTTCCATACCACTGAATACTTGCTAATAATGTAAGCTGGTGGTGACTTAGTGCATTATTCAAAATTAGTTTTATTAACATCATAGATCATTATTAATGCTATTTTAATACTACGGGTGTTTCCCTCTCTCCCTCCCTCTCACCTGGGGGTGTACACAGCAGGGAGAGGTCGTCCCAATGGCTACACTGGCTCCTGGTACCATTCACGACAAGGGTGCAGGGCAATGTCTGGTTCCCACACTGCTTTACCAGAACCAGCCCAAACATAAGAGTCGACCCACTACCAAATAAGGCATTGTTGAGGGAATAGGCACCTAAGAAAAGGAAGGGAAAGAGTAGGAGAAAAATGAGGAGGAGGAGGAGGAGGAGGAGGAGGAAGAGATAGAGGAAAGAAGGAAAGGGAGGAAGATAGGAGGTACGGGTGGGGAAGTAGAAAGAAAGGAAATGGGAGAAGATAAAAGGTTTAAAAATTACTCTTGGGTGTGCAGAATGCATGCCACCACATGCACCATTGATAAGTTGTACTGACGTGTTGGCGTGTGTGTGTTCACTGCGTGTATAAGTGTGCATTGTAAAGCTAGTGTGCGAGAGTTCTCTCCTACATGAGTTACTGCATTACCTTTAGTACCAAATCCCAGCAGTCCACATGCAGTAGTGGCCAGGTCACTGGAGACATCCTTCCCACACACTGTGCCCCACTGTCCTCCATTGCACACCTCAAGACGTCCACTGTACTTGTCCGTTCCATCAGCCAGCCTTAGGGCTCCATTCTTGCAGACAGGGACTGTGTGTGTGGTGTGTGTGTGTGTGTGTGTGTGTGTGTGTGTGCACGCATGTATGTGTGTGTGTGTGTGTGTTCCCATTTCATAACAGACTGAATGATTTGTATAATGTTATAACTTAAATTATTGTAATGGTAAAATGTGAAAGTTTGTCTATACCAGTATTGGTAACTGCACACCTCCAATGAGAGCACTACTATGGTACATCTCATATTGTGTTGAAGCTGAAGACACATTGTTTAGTTAGGGCTACAAGTGGAGATGCTAGTTGATAGTTCAGGATGATCACAGCCAGGAATCGAACATCTAATTCACACAACTGCTCTATAATATGACAGCACTAAACCACACAGCAAGGCCCAGGTCACAGTCGACTGGATGGTGGACAGAAGACCTGCTCCCTCACAGGCACACTAGCACTGCACATGAGAGAAGCTATCTCACAACGAGGGGGATATGCCTTGTTTAGCTTCTCAGAGAGTTGGTCAGCTAATCTATTATTGAGTGTGGTTGCTGCCCTCCCTCACTACCACACAATCGAGAGCATGTTAGCAGCACATCAGCAACCCAAAGCAGAGAAACAGGAACATAGTCCCACCACTAGACATATCACAAGAAAGCCTACCAGTGCAGGCCACGCCAGCATCTTGACTGTGGCCACACCCCTGGACTCCTGAAACTGCACGAGGACAGTCTAAGAGCGCAGATTCATTTCCTGTGCACAGTAATCCAGTCAAGTATATCCTCCCACTTCCTGCTCCAAAGCGACCTCCCAGTACTGAGACAGCCACTGTTCGTGGAGAAAGAGGTGAGTACATACCATCGACCGATGTTCTGGCATGCGTATTGTGCACACACATTTACATATACGTAAACACACACACACACATGCACACACACACACACACACCACACACGCACACACACATGCACGTACACAATGATATGTACATATCATGTTGCAGATGTACAATACATGCATGTGTGTGTGTCGGTATGAGTGACAATGTGGACATCTTTTATATGCCCAAATGAACATGTAAGTACTATACACTGTATCAGTAACATGGTGCAAGTGACATGTACATACATGGTGGTTGCATGAATACATCTGTAGCATGCAGTCATGATATGTGCACAATCTGTAACATGATACATGTGCATGACACACACATATGTACACATCTGTACATCTGTAACATGATATGTACACATCTGTAACATGATGATATACACATCTGTAACATGATGATATATACACATCTGTAACATATGATATGTACACATCTGTAACATGATATATACACATCTGTAACATGTATAGGAGGAACACATGTGCATGGCGCTGATGTGCCCATGTCTATCTCTCTCCCCCTCCCCCAAATCACGATCTCAAATCCCCAACATTCAGGTCCCCAACTCACGGCTGTTGCTGAACCCCAGCTGCCTGCACACCACCCGTGCTTCACTGTTGTCCCAGCCGCTGTCACACACCGTGCCCCACTGGTTGTTGACACATATCTCCACCCTCCCAAGGCTAGCGTCCCCGGTACCACTCAGCCTGACAGCTCCATCAGGGCAGCTTGAATAACTCTGGCCTGGAGGCAAACAAGGGGACGAAGGAGGACATGTTTGGTGTGTGGGGAGAGGTGCCTTTACCTAGACAGATGGCACCAGCATCTCGCGAGTGGGCGCATAAACTCTGTCCAATGCCCACCCTTCTGGGACATCGGGTCAGGGAGGTCTCGTTGCCAAGGCAATTGACGGCCTCCAAGAGGACCAAGCCAGCACCACTGGAGAAGACACCACCCCCCATGGGAAGGGCTGGGGAGGAGGAAAAGAGGAGTGTCATGTGGTGTTGGGGTGAAGTGCCATGGTAAAGAATACACACACCCACACATGCCCCTCCCCTTTCCTCTGGTTTTTTACAATGCATGAACATTGTAGACAAATGTAAAGCCCAGCCAACTTTACGATAAATGATGAAATACCTCGATCTATCTACACATAAGGGTTGGGCTACATATCCATACTAATCCTGTACTGTGCAATGACATTACACGTCAGCACGGTTGCCACAGCAACATGCTCAAGAGTGGATTGCACCATTTTTATTTGTGTTTTCTGTTGCTCCCCTGAGAAGTGTTTGGCCCACCTTGTCCACTGAACCCCAGCTGCCTGCACACCACCTGGGCATCCTTGTCGTCCCATCCACTGTCACACACCGTGCCCCACACACAGTTGTAGCACACCTCCACTCTACCCTCGTTGCTCGAGGTACCAGCCATGAGACGAATGTCCCCGTTCTGACATGAGCAGTTTCAATTTGTTGGACACTGCACAACAATTGATAATACGCAGTGAATGGCATTACAATGCATACAGATCCGTGAGATGGGTGTGTATGTATGTGTGCTGTGTGAAGATGGAGAAGAGGAGGAGGGTTAGGAGGAGGTAGGAGGAGGAGGAGGCGAGGGCGGGAGGTTAGGAGGGGAGGGAGGGAGGTAGGAAGGTAGGAGGGACGGAGTAGGATCGGTAGGAGGGGGAGGTTAGGAGGGGGGAGGCGGAGGAGGAGTAGGAGGGGAGGAGGAAGGGTAGGAGGGGCGGAGGATGGTAGGAGGTTAGGAGGGTGGAGGTATAGATAGGAGGAGGTAGGAGAGGAAGGAGGTAGAGAGGTAGGAGGTAGGAAGGGAGAGGAGGACGGTAGAGGAGAGGAGAGGAGGAAGGTAGGAATGGAGGATGTTTAGGAGGTCCGGAGGGGGAGGAGGTTGGGCTGGAGGGACGGAGAGAGGTAGGATAGGAGGGGGAGGCGGAGGAGCGAGGGAGGGCGGTTAGGAGGGGAGGAGGTAGGGGAGGGGAGGAGGAGGTGAGGAGGAGATTGGAAGGGGAGGAGAAGAGGAGGAGGGGAGGAAGAGGAGGATGGAAGGGGAGGAAGAGAGAAGGAGGGAGGGTAAGAGGAGGAGGGAGATGGGAGGAGGAGGGAGGAGGAGAGAGAAGGGATGAAGGGGAGGCAGGGGGGGGAGGAGGAATGGCGGAAGAGAAGGGAAGGGGAGGAGGAGAAGGAAGGAAGGAGAAGGAGGGAGGCGAAGGAGGGAGGAAAAGGGAGGGAGAAGGGAGGAGGGAAGCGAAGGGAAGGAGGAGAGGGAGGCAGGGCGGAGGCTTTGTTAATAGGAGGCGAGGAGAAGGTCAGGTGGGGAGAAAGAGAAGGAGGAGGAGGAGAAAGGGAGTGAGTGAAGAGGGACAGGTAGGGGAGGAAGAAGGAGAAATGAGGTGAAAGTCATAGAGAGATGTAGGAGGCGGAGTGGGCAACAATGGGATCACCTGGACAGACCACTCCTGCATCCCGTGAGTGAGTACAGAAGAAGCTGGATGACAGTGGTGTTGGATGGGAACACTGGAGGAGGTTTGCCTCTGTCCCCTTGCACCTGACATTGTCAAACCAGATGAGGCCACTCCCAACCCCATAAAAGGAGTTGGGTACCGCTATTGCAGTGCCTGTGGTGACAGGTGAACACTCATTCACACACTCATCATTTCTGTATACCCCTTCAAATGTGTTATTACAAAGCTTTAGCTAAGGCAAGCCTGATGCAAAATACTGCACCAACCCTACCATTACAACTATTTGTCCTACATCATTACTACTGTAACCACACCCACTTGTGTTACTGACCACACCTACCATTAGCATTGGTATATCCAAGTTGGTTGCATACCACCTGGGCAGCTACACTGTTCCAATTAGTGTCACAGATGGTCCCCCATCGCCGGTTGATGCAAAGCTCCACCCTCCCCTGGTTGGCATTGGGACTTCCCCTCAGACGCACTTCACCATCATTGCAGCCATTTGGGTCTGGGGAAGAGAAGAAATCAAATCATTTGAGTACTGTCTATACCTCTATAGATGTGACACTGTACACACACAAGCACACACACACAAGCACATACAAGCACATACACACACACACAAGCACACACACACACACACACACAAGCACACACAAATGCACACACACACACAAGCACACACACATATACATACAGACATACACAAACATGCACACACACAAGCACACCACATGCACACACAACATATGCACACACACACAAGCACACACACACCCATATACATACACAGACATACACACACAAGCAAACACGCAAGCACACACACATAAGCACTCACACATATACATACACAGACATACACACACATGTGGAGCACAACTCTTTAATTAAATCATTTATAGAATTGCAACTAATTAAAATACAAATGTTAATAATGCAGTTAAGATTTTTAAAAATATCAAAATACCCTCCACTGCATAAAGGGACCAAATACTGGCTCAATCCCAGGGATTCATTTATAGCTTGAAATTGTCCCTCACCATCAAAAGAAGCCCATAAAGAATTATGGCAGTTAACTGGCTTTGGCTGCTCAACCAATGCGGCTCAGCATTCCACAACCTACCGATGCATATGACACTGATATCCTCAAAATGAAAACATGTGCTTAGTCCAATTTCCTCAAGTCGACAGTTGAGCAGGGAGGTTTCGTTGCCAACACAGCGAATAGAGTCAATGAATATAGGCCCAGTGCCCGGTCCAAACAAACTTAGTCCAACAGAGAGGGAGCCTGGGGAAGGAGCAGGTGAAGTGACTCTGCCCTACAGTACATCTGTGTGTCTGTGTGCATGTGACTGTATCCTTCCTTCCCACCCAATCTTTCACAATAACTATCTCTCTTGTGTGTGTGTGATTGTGTGTGTGATTGTGTGTGTGCTGTGTGTGTGTTTGGTATTTGTGCATTTCTTGTATTGGGTATTTTATCATGTGTGCACTTATGTGCTTGTGCGTGCATGTGTGTGCGTGCACTTATGTGCTTGTGCGTGTGTGTTGCACACATAAAGATCTACGCACTGTCATGTTTTCACCACACATTGGATTGGAATGAGGACATAGTAACTGACACAGCTGACTTGAATAACGAGTTGCAATACAACCAACACAAAGAAGAACACCACAAATATATGTAAGGCATGAACAACGGAACAATAAGCTTTAATTGTATGCAGAGAGAAGAGAGAATGGCCCAATTACAGAGGCATGCCCCATCAGTTATAACTGCGCATGTATGTGTCCATTGCAACACACACACACACACTACAGTGCTGTGCACGCACTCACCTGGTGTGGTGTAGTTCAGCTGCCTGCACACAACGTCTGCAGCGTGATTATCAAAGTAGTCGTCACACACTGTGCCCCCACTCTCCATTGAAGCACACCTCCAACCTCCCCTCCGACTTCACTGAACCTCCAACCAGCCTCACGGCGCCGTCATCACAGCTGGCATTTGTATCTTAGGGTGTGTGATGTAGGGGAGGGAGAAAGGTGGGGGACCAGGGCGAGAGAATAGCAAGTAAATGAAGTGCACACACAGCTCATGGCCTACAGTCACAATACACACGCACACACACACACACACACACACACACACACACACACACACACACACACACAAACACACACACACATACACACAAACTTGTCCCCATTAACCCTGCCCCTTTCTCTCACGTTTGCAGACCACTCCGGCATCTTCGAAGTGGATGCAGCCGATTGGGTCAGTGTGTTGGCACTGAGAAATGCTCTGCTCTGTTCCATTGCACACCACATTACTCATATGGATTGGACCAAACCCCTCCCCGTACATAGACCACATTAAGGCAATAGCTCCTATTTGGAGAGATTAGAGAGAAAAGTAAAAGTTGCAACACAACAAAATGCATGAATGAACAGTGGAGGAGGAGGAGGAGGAGGAGGAGGAGGAGGAGGAGGAGAAGTGTAGTATACAGCAGATACAACCCACACAGGAGTCGTGTCAAGCACCAAAAATGGTTGCAGCTTTGCAACATGGTTGGTGCTCCTACGTGTAAGCTAATGCACACTATGTAACACAATGGTTACTATTTAATGCCCACTAGTCAATTACATGTAGAAAATGTTTCTAATTGGAAGATCATCATCTATCGCAGAACAATTGAGATTTTGAGGTCTGAGGTGCCCTTAGTTGGAGACCCTAACACCTACTAACGGTTCTAGATAAGCCCTAGCTCAATGGCACAATGAAGCCTTCATATAGCTCCCTTCTCAAGGACACCCTCCTTACTCCCCGTGGGGACACAGGTGCCTGTAGACACCTCATGCACTTACCCTGCCTCGGGTAGCCCAGGGAATTGCACACCACTCCTGCTGCAACACTGTTGAACTTGTCATCACAGATGGTGCCGAATCGGTTGTTCATGCACACCTGGATGGTCCCCTCGTATGCAGCTGTTCCACCAATCAGCTTGATCTCTCCATCAGTGCAGGTAAATTGCTGACTGCGGGGGAAACCAAAATTGTAAGTAAAATGGCCACCCAACTGCCATGAGAACACATCCCTCCTCCCTCCTCCATATCATACACACATTAATCTGTACTAATAAAGAATGGAACAACAGTGTCATTGAAAATCTTAACGAGCATATGGTCAGTTTTATCATACGTCTGAAATCAGATGACACTGCTCGAAAGGGTATATCTATAATTACACTACAGCACAACAATTGCATACAAAGAAACAATACAGTATAACACTTGTCCTCACAGATGAAAACCATCAGGTATTCACTTCAAGCATGAGTGGAAATGTGGTAAGAATATACAGTGCAAGCAAAAAAATTCCATTTAACACTTTCAGGGGCAACAGATCACAGGTGCTATACTAAAGCCACTCTGTTTATCTATAAATAGTTAACACTTTGCAGTCAACAACATATTCATATTGATCCGTGGTTTCCTGGTCATATAGTGTAAGTTGTTTGCTAACTACGTTTTCCTGCAATGTGCAACACTTTTATTTTGTACATGTGTAAGGTAATAATTGGCTTTGCCTGCGAAAGAGTTAAGTACCAGTTCACACTTTTTTAGAACTCACTCATACCTTCACGCACAGTAATATTTACTTCACCCCTTCTACTTGGCTATTTCAAATGCCTCCTAACTATTTTATGTCCTATTAGGAACCACAGGTCTCACTTTCACACATCTGTGTCCTGCTCAGACTTTTTTAACAGCTTGTGCTTAAATCTCCCCATTGTCTTCCACACTTTGCATGTGGTGGACTCTGCCAGCAATATGAGTATTTGTGTACCTGAAGGATGAACGTTATTTGGAAAAGAGGTAGCATAACGTTTGTCCCATGTTTCCCAACACTTTATTTCCCGAGGCTACAATTTCGGGTGCTATAGTGGACCTTGTTGCTATTTATATAAAATGGATTCACATATGCAGGACGCACAGTCTGCCAATGCAAGGAGCAAAGCTCCATATGCAGATGGGATGTACCCTGTCTGTAGTAGGCATAGTCGTATGATTGATACGTCCCGAGTCAGTATATGTTCCTCTTCCCCATGCCAATGGATTACAACTAATATGCAGAATGTCTGTATAACTGAAATGTCCAGGTCCACAATCCACAACAAAAATTAAATATATCACATACGCAGATTAGTATTGACTGATACCAGTGCAATATCAAGCTCTGCAGATGACAGTCTGTGGTGCAGTGTGTGCTGCTCCCACAAATATGTACAATTGAGCCATGCGGCACAGGTAACTACCGAAACACAGACCTTGTTTCATACACCATCGGAAATGACCTCCCACCTCCCACGCTCAATCACTGCAGGCGCGCGAGAAACTAGGCGTGTACCGCACTCACCTTGGCATATCACTCCCACGTCCTCGTAGTGCTGGCAGTTCGGGCTTCCACTGGAGCAGTCGAACAACCGAGTCTCATTCCCGGTGCACGAAACATCGTCCAGCACAATCTGGCCCTGCCCAGCTCCGAAATAGGCCAACCCCTCATATGATGCACCTACAGTAACATTTTGACATCGTAATGGCCCAACCAAATTGTATGCGCGCACATGCACACACAAAAACATGCACACCACACAACATGCATACATGATGGATGCGCGAATCATATACCACAGTTCTGAAATGGAAGGTGGGGATGGAGGCAGGCAACAGTGGTAGGGAGTTTACAGCACACATTCCATTCATAGAGGAATAAGTGGTTAGGAAATATTTGGATAACAAGTGATTTGATTGATACTGTAATTTGTCCCTTTTAATTTCGTGTCAGAAAGTAATGTGATTTTACATAATTGTCTGACAATTTGCCCACACTTTATGAAACGCAACAGTTCTCTTGGACACCCTGCATTGTGGGAGGTGTAATGTTTTTGCACAAACCTAGAAAAGTAGTGTCAAAACAGGAAACATGGCCAGTGGGAGTGCAAGGAAGTCAGACCCTGCACCAGATTTATGGGTTGATAGAGTACTCATACAGCTGATGTATTACTTTAACAGCTAAATGCTGGTCTACATGTAAACCAGTAGGCAATATTCATTGCAAAAATGTACACACATCAGTCACCAATTGATCCATCTATCTTCCACTTTGTTTCTCTTTGACAATGCTACACAACCAGCAATGGCGGTATGACTAGCAGTGTTCTGCATGTACAGCCATGAACCACTCATGTGATGGGTCATATGGACTCTCCTTGAGACTAAACGAATTTATGGAGACACACGCATGACTATGTCCCACACATAATACACTCACCATGACAGGGAACAAAAAAAAATGTTTGATAAACTTCAACTTTATTTTATGATAACACACCACTGTCAAGCATGTTTTGCGGCATTAACACTTGACAGACAACTGCGTAGAAGCTAAGCCTTCTATGTAATCTTTGATTTTGGTCATGTCCAGTGACTAAAAGACCACACAAATATACTAGCCACACAGTCATCGTCCTCCCGCCCTCGCGCTAGACGAACGGAATGTAGCAACGCACCTGTCGCGGAGTATCCGAGCTGCCTGCAGGCGACCCCAGCGTCCACGTCTGTGAAGTAGTCGTCGCACACTGTGCCCCACGCTCCCGCCGCACACACCTCGATTCGCCCGGCCTTGACGCCGAACGTAGAAGATAGGGTCTGGGCTGCACGGCTTGACGAATTCAAACGGATATCACCGTCCGTGCACTCTGGGGAAACAAAAAGGTGTGTGTCACCAACACGTGTCGATACAATAATTTTTAGGCGGCATATTAAACCTAAGATCCAAAGTGCCAGCTGCGCTGCACATGCATACCCATCTGCACGCTTGCAAAGAGCGAGAGAATAACAGTCGTAAGTAGCAGCGTCTTCATTGTTCGCAAGCCTCTCGGATCCAGCTGCACGCTGCTATTAAAATAGACGGATTAATTTTTATAATGGCTTGTTGATCGATTAACTCTTCCAC
Source organism: Ephydatia muelleri (assembly GCA_013339895.1). Classification (NCBI taxonomy): domain Eukaryota; kingdom Metazoa; phylum Porifera; class Demospongiae; order Spongillida; family Spongillidae; genus Ephydatia; species Ephydatia muelleri. Next base: position 25,019 of record JABACO010000353.1, on the reverse strand, counting down.
GCCGCGGGCGAAGCCCCGTAGAGTAGTGCGTTTCCCCGTAGTTTTTAACAATTTACGCTAATATGACCAGGATACAACCAGAGATATATCTCCGATACAACTGATCCATGTGTTGTCACTACAAAAGTGTTAACGGTTTAGATAAACGTTACAAAGTGCGGTGCCCAGGCCGTATTTGTATATTGAAGTTAGGAGGGATTTCCTCCTAACTTTAATATAAAAAATACGATAAATATTTTATAAATGTAGGTCTACTTTACCCTTCAAATAACGATGAGTGGAACATCACTATCTAACGAAGTACCGAATTTCGTAACAAAAATATGTAATAGAGTAAAGCTAAAATTTAGTGCCCTTTTTTTTAAAGCGTGTGTGCTTTTTTTTTTTTGCTACATGTACTCACGACCCCAGACCTAATACGTAAGCTACAACGGTTTGGTTTATGGCTATGAATAATTAATGCGCCCACGTATATACCCGTGAGTACGTCATAATTAATTGCTTCAAATGATATCTGGCTGTGGTGCTGTCGCTTTCGTGATATTGGGAGGTGTCAGCAGGCCATTACACAAGACCACCAGTCCATCTCATTCCTACTCCAGCGAGTGTCCATTGCACTCCAGCAGTGCAATGCTGTCTGTTATGTAATTGATATACTCTAATGTTGTACAATTTGCTATAGGCCCTTTTCGTCACTCGGATAATTCCGTAAAAGCTGTGAATAATGGCGGACGTGTATAAATTTATATTGTGTTACACTGACGTATATTAGATTACGGAGCGGTCACATGACACAGGAAAAGGGCCTATTGCGGAACGAATTAGACACTCCCAGGGAAGCATAGCCTACATGTTTTTGTAATCACGTTACATGTAGACGGATAATTAAGGGTATATGTTAAGGGTGTATGCTGAATCTCAGGTAATGAAATTGTAAACAATCTGGGGAATGGTGTCTTTCTTCAGCTGTGTGCATGTGTGTGCGCATTGTGCAGGTACATAGTCTAGAATTGAAGGTTGACAAAGGAGTGTTCGAATCAGTCCAGGCATAGCAACTGGCAGACCTAACCCACTTTCTCTCCCCATATTGTGAGCGTGCCAGTATAGTTGTTGGGGGTTGAAGCCAGTCAATACAATTGCAGTACCCATGCAAGATTTAGAGACATACATATTTAGATCATAGATATCACAGATTAAGCAAGGAATGAGCAAATTTCTTGAATACAGTATATAATGAAATCCACTGTACAACCAAAGAGGGGGAGGAGGGGAACGAGAGGCAGTGGAGGAGAGGGAGGGGAGAGAGTGAAAGGAGGAGGGGAATAGAGGCAGTGGAGAGGGAGTGGAGGAGAGGGAAGGGAGAGAGTGAGGGAAGGGAGAGAGGGAGGGAAGGAGAGGGAAGGGAGTGAGGGAATGACGAATAAAACATCATGCTGTGACAGTAGCTTCAGAAATATCATCTTTAGTAGTAAATTCTGTACTGCTGCTGAAATCTTTGCTTACTATGGCAATGCTGTCTGATGTATCTTTGAGTTTGAACGTCCGGTGACTACTTAAGATGAGATGGGGGGGAGACAGGGCGACAGCATGAGGCAACAATAACAAGGGGACACACAGCAACCTGCTGACCATTCCCTCTTAGCTATGAGACCTATCGTTACAGTTCCCCTCGTCCTCCCCTCTCCCCTCCCCATCCCCTCCCCCTCCCCTAAGAATGCCTTCCTCCTACTAAGGCTCTGGCTTCTTAATTCAATTGTACTAAGCACTCCATCAAGTACTGTCTGCGCTGGTGATGGCGTTGGTGTGCGCTATGGCTGTCCAATGCATTTACCATCAGGGTGCGTCATCTCAAACCCCTCACCACTACATCACACGCGAGTCACAAGAGGCTTACCTTCTTCCCTTCACGCATCCCACAACAATGACCACGCCCAGTGTAACCAGGACCACAGAGACCAGGAAGGCGACGGGAACTGCTATGGCCGCCGCCATGGCACTGTCGGCCAGCTCTGATGCCTTAACATCTGCAGGGATGGGGAAGAGGGGGCTTGGTATGTGCATTCCCATAACACTCTCGCTACAGTGGAGGCACGTCATATGGCAGTACTCCGCATCATTTAAGCGTCTCGCCCTCTCCCACCTCCCAATCTCACCCTCCAACCACAAGATACAACCAAATCACCATGGCAATGTGTATAGATTCTAGCACTCCACTCATGTGTGTGTGCACCTTGTTAGGCATGATGAAATTCCATTCTTTCAAGTAATAAAATACAGAAATAACGGAGAATCAAAGACCTGACAGACAACTGAAAAGTAAGAAAGAGATTTTTTCAACATGGTACCTGAGCAACTGACACCAACATCGTTGCTATGGGTACAGTAGTGCCTGGAGGCTGCAGCTATGGACACCAGCTGACAGTTAAGTAGACTGCTCTCATTCCCTGCACACTTCACTCTGCTCAATGCAATGGGACCTTGGATAGATCCATACTTGGCAGAGCTGGAAGCTACAGTCACTGCATCTATGGTCAGGAGATGAGGGTCACCAGTGGTCAGATATACCTCCAGTAATGGCAGACCAAACCTCCACGTACAGTCACTTGGCAGTCCCAGCTGTTTGCACACAACTCTAGCACTGTTGTCAGTCCAGGAGTCATCACAGACTGTTCCCCACTGTCCTCCAAGACACACCTCCACAAGACCATCAGTCTGACCTCCAACCAGCTTGACATCACCAGTAGAACAATTGAAAGGAGCAGTGGCTGAAAGTTGAGGAAAGGTATAGAGAGGTTGTTAACTTTTATTATTGGTCACATGTGAATTGAATCTAACCACCCTAGCTTGGTGCCTATTTGAAAAGAGAAACAGAGGGGAAGAGTGGAGAAGATGGAGATATGTGGTGGGAGGTGAAATGATAGATAGCCTCTTCACTTCTCTGTTAACCCTTAACTCACCAGGTTGGCAGAACACAGAGAGGTCATCCAGATGGTCACACTGATTGTGGGGGGCCAGCACTATGGAGCAGTTCATGCCCACACAGTGTCGAGCCAACTGGTAAGTGTTTCCACTTCCTTTACCAAACACAGCGTTGCCCATGGCAACTGCAACTGAAGATGTCAGAAATAATTCAACATTTAAATCACAAATGTTTGAGTGCATTGGGAGTGTGGTGGTATTGTACACTGTTTGATCTATATATATATGCATGATTTAGCAGGTTTGATTAAATTGGTCAAAAGTATGATCACGAAATTGACATGACATCAAGAGTTCCTCCTGAATTTTACCAAACAGTAGCATTGAGAAGCACTGAACAATTAACATGATAGGAAATCTGGTTTTCATATTTCTTTTTCATTTTTATTCATTTCATGCATCCCAAGATTGCATCAGATCACACATCACATTGACTTTATTCCTTACAGTGTGTTGACTTGATAGCTATCCAACCTCTAGACATGCTACCCATATGCATACATCAGTCTGTTAGGGTCTGCCTATCTGTGACAATGCTGCCATGCTTATCACACAATATGATAATATGTTGTGTGTGTGCTGTGTGTGTGTGTGTGTGTGTTGTGTGTTGTGTGTTGTGTGTGTGTGTTGTGTGTTGTGTGTGTGTGTTGTGTGTTGTGTGTGTGTGTTGTGTGTTGTGTGTGTGTAGGTATTGCACACACTTTCTCCTCTTTACCTTTAGTACCAAATCCCAGCAGTCCACATGCAGTAGTGGCCAGGTCACTGGAGACATCCTTCCCACACACTGTGCCCCACTGTCCTCCATTGCACACCTCAAGACGTCCACTGTACTTGTCCGTTCCATCAGCCAGCCTTAGGGCCCCGTCAGAACATGGTAGGGCTGGTGTGTAGGTGTGTATGTGTGTGTGTGTGTGTGCATGTGCGTGTGTGTGTGTGTGTGCGTGTGAGTGTGTGTGTGTGTGTGTGTGTGAAGGGAGAACTTATAAAGGGATATGATAACTATTAATACATGCGCTGTGCATTGTGTTATTGGAGTTTGTACGGCAAAAAAAGATTTAGACCTTTGAGAGAGCTCTACTGCATCACTGTGCACAGCAGGGCTGGATCTTCTGTACACTACAACTAAAGGGGTGGGACTTGTCGACCACAATTAAATGGCATCTGTTGTTGTTTTTAAACTAATAGCATGCCATACATGTGCAGCCTGCATGGGATGTGGTGGCACTCCATAGTGACACCTTGTGACCAATGACACTCACAATGACACCCAGTGACCAATGACACTCACAATGACACCTAGTGACCAATGACACCACAGCAAGACCCTATTTCTCCACATGGTATAATGACGTGATGGGCGTGGGTCAATGACCTCAAACAGTGACACCAATATGCATGGTTTAGTTGTTTAGGGAGCAAACAGTGTTCTGATGAAGGACGAATGGAAGTGCCAACAATGTTCCCATATCCCTTGCTTCACACAGCTTACATAGGGCATGGGAAAGCATATAGTGTTAATAGGCAGCTGTATCTTCTCTAGAGATAGGTTGCCTGTGTACCCTCGGTCCCAGACCAACTCTCGGTCTGTCATTGACCAGTTACCGCCTGACCCCCTAATGGGCAAACAGGCTTACCTGTTGACCAGCATTATGTACGGGGGGAAACAGAAGAGTGATGCCATGGCTTGCATGACACTAAGGCTGGCCAGGCACATTAATAAGGCAATAAGGGAAAATAGGATTGAATTATTTTCCACCCTCCCAGTTTCTACTGGGCTCCCTCTTACCACACCGTCCCATTAGTGCCTTACCCGCACAGATCACCCCTGCGTCATTGTAATGGGAGCAGTACTCCACTCCAAGGTCGCTCCGCGGGCATCCCAAGAGGCTGGATTCACTCCCCGCACAGAAGAGGTTGTTCAGGTAGATCCTCCCACTTCCTGCCCCAAAGCTGCCTTGTGACACTGCAACTGCGTCTGGGGAAGAGATGCCATTCTGACATGTCAATGTGTGATTTTTGTCACACAGCAGTCTTATAACGTTATAAGAGGAGACAGTTGGGACAGCTAATTTGAAAGTACAAGCCATTATGACGTGTTGTGGTATGCATACATGTGCATTTCTAAGGTGCCTTGTGGCAGTGGTGTGCTCTGTTTAGAGCCTGGAGTGGAGGATGGGAGGCTTTGGGAATTAAGTAGTCTGCACACTTACGCACAGAGCTGACAAAGATATGTGTGCATCTACTGCATGTGTGTGCGCGTGTGTTTGTGTGCGCGTTTGTGTGTGTGTGTGTGTGTGTGTGTGTGTGTGTTTGTGTGCGCGTTTGTGTGCTTGCGTGTTTGTGTGTGTGTGTGTGTGTGTGTGTGTGTGTGTGTGTGTGTTTGTATGCACTTAAAACTCACGGCTGTTGCTGAACCCCAGCTGCCTGCACACCACCCGAGCTTCGCTGTTGTCCCAGCCGCTGTCACACACCGTGCCCCACTGGTTGTTGATACATATCTCCACCCTCCCCAAGAAGTTGCCTGTGGCTCCAGCTAGCCTGACTGCTCCATCCAGGCAGACAGAGTAATTCTGACCTATTTTGAGGGTGATCAAAGTACAGTAGCATTTCAGACTGCATTTTGCTCTGGTTTACTTTGGCATATCACTCCAGCGTCTGAGTTGTGTTGGCAGTAGTTATGTCCTATATCCTGATAGGTGAGGCAGTCAACCAACTTGGATTCATTCCCACTGCATGATACTTCGTTCAAAAATATCATTCCCATGCCAGTTGGGAAGAACAAACCTCCTGTTGCAACACCTGAATCAAAAAACAGATGGCAAAATGTGGTGAAAGATGAGACACACTCTCCATAAACTTTCAAGGATAGAAGAAAATTAACATTAACAGGGATGCCTAACGTTGCTTGGTAATGGCCCATAGCCGACGTAATAATGGGATGCCTATATTAAGGGTTTGTTAGAACGGTTTCGTGACCGTTCAATCTTCGAACGACACGCTCGATAGGTGCTTTATGTTTTTTACGGCGTCTGCTATATCAATCGCTGTAACCCAATGTTCGGTCAGACTTCTAGACAAAAAACCCCGCTGTACTCAAAAATAGATACGAACAGAAGCCGTACAGGCTTAAAACTTTAAAGTGGATTAAGTAGCGATGTTGTATTAAGAAGAAAGAAGATATCCAAGAACACAAATACAATTAAAGGTTTATGACGAAAAACAGGTTCTGCGAATTCGCGGCAATATAATTATCACTAAACATGCAGCTTATTGCATATCATTTGGTTAAAGAATCCACAAGCATATCTATACAGTTTTGGTCACATTTGAGAAAAACAAGTCCTGTTATTTTTGTTCAGCCACACATCTAATCCTAATGCTAACCTAATGCTAGCTAATCCTAATGTTAACCTAATCCTAATGTTAACCCTCTAATCCTCTAATCCTAATGCTAACCCTCTGATCCTAATGTTAACCCTCTAATCCTAATGCTAGTCTTCTAATCCTAATGTTAACCCTCTAATCCTAATGTTAACCCTCTAATCCTAATGTTAGCCCTCTAATCCTAATGTTAACCCTTAATAACCCTCTGATCCTAATGTTAACCCTAACTTTAAGCTACACTGTAAATGAAAATGGACACAACGGTAGTTGTAGAGGGATAGCAAGTATTAAACTCACACACAACATGTTGCAACAATTGCACACATGAGGGATCCCTCAACACTGTCCAGGTTAAATGAAGACATTGCACACAGGCAGTACAGACACACTGCTCAGAAATGGACTGCACCCTATTCAGACAGCTGTACCTTGTCCACTGAATCCCAGCTGCCTGCACACTACCTGGGCATCCTTGTCGTCCCATCCACTGTGACACACCGTGCCCCACACACAGTTGTAGCACACCTCCACTCGTCCCTCGTTGCTCGAGGTACCAGCCATGAGGCGAATGTCCCCATTCCAACATGAGCAGTTCTGTACCATAGCATGTGTCACTGCATAGATAAAAGCATAATATGCATGGTAGGTTTATACATAAAGTACATTGGTGGTCTTGTTCCATGCAATGGGTAGAAAATGAGCCAGAAATTAGGATAAAGCTTTTGCTGGGTACTTACATGGGCACAGAAGGCCAGCATCAGAGTCGTGTTGGCAGGATGGGAAAAAAGGGATGTAGGGATTGCACTGCAACAGAGACTGCTCGTTGCCTTGGCACTGGAACCTTTCAGGCCAAATGATTCCAACGCCCACGCCATAGTAGCCATTAATCACAGGTATTGCAGGAGCTGCAAAGATATACGCGTGTCATCACAAATTGGCCAAAAATGAAAGGCATTGGAGTACAAGTGATGTGTGTATAGTGCACAGGTAGCTATAATTATGCACGCCAGGCATCGAAACTCTAGATCTGATCAGCCTGTTATAAGCAAGATTGTTCGTAAGTGTTTTAAGTTTTCCTAAGCAAGGCTATGCCTGTCTCCATGCAAGCATTTACCTGCATGTGTATAAACCAGCTCTAACCATTCGTGCATTAGAGAGGGAACAGTGATTGCCATTGTAATTGCAGTAGTTGCTGCTCATTAATTTAGCACAGTGCTACTCAGCTGTTCCATCAAGCATGCACACAAGCTGTAGCATGGATTATTTAGATATGCATGTACAGGGTGTTTCAACTACATGTAGATGGAATGGATACGCAATTCTGCTATTTTTAAAATCATTGTATATTCCCAAAAGTGTATAATTCTATATGTCCTAGGCCTTAGTAGCCATTCCCAACTTCCCAGTACCCCTAAACCATACCTGCAATTACCACTTAAACCTGCCTACCATTAAAACCACACCTACCTGTTAAACCACGCCTACCATTACCTCCTAATCCATGCCTACCATCAGTATTATTGTATCCAAGCTGGTTGCACACCACGCTTGCGGCTGCTTTGTTCCAGTAGTAGTCAACACAGATGGTCCCCCACTCTCCATTAACGCACAGCTCCACCCGGCCCTGGTTAGGGGTTTCCCCTCCTACCAGACGCACGCTTCTGTTGACACACAAGTTCGAGGGATCTGCAATGAGGAAGAATTCAAAAGTCCCCAAAATGAGTATAAACCCGGGGAAGGGGGGGTATTGTGCATTACCTCTACATTCCACACTGGCATCTTCGTTGTGACTGCAGTAGTGTGCTCCAATATCAAATGCGCATGAACCAAGAGAGGTCTCGTTGCCAACACACAACAGCTGACTTATAAATATGGGCCCTCTGCCTGGACCAAATGCCGCTGACCCGAGAGCAACTGACCCTGTGGTGAGCAGTGATAAAAAAGGAAGTGGAGAAAGGAGGAAATGGTGGATAAATAGAAAGAGGGTAGGGGAGTGGTGAGGAGGTGGAGGTAAGGAAAGCAGGTGGAAGAAAAAGGGCACATTAGCAATGAATGCTGCATTTCATGAACCCACCAGGAGTGGAATAGTTCAGCTGCCTGCACACAATGTCAGCATGGATATTTTCCCAGAAGTCATCACACACGGTGCCCCATACACCATTGTAGCATATCTCCACTCTGCCCTCAGATGCGACCCTCCCTCCAACCAGCCTGACAGCATTGTCTTGACAAGATACACCATTTCCATTTCCTGCAGTACAGATAGTCAAAGATTGAGATGCTAAACAATTTGCACTACATGGAAGGCATTTCCTTTTCTTTAAATGTGTTACTTGTGCCGTTCATATAGTTCCTTCTCACATTGTGCTCTGAGGCTTCATCAGACTTTTTAATGCTCACTAAGAAACTTTCACTTGATGCAGTGTCATTCCTTGTCATGACAAATTCATGTTTCTCAAACAGAAAGGGCAAATTTCAAATGCTTTGACCCTTAAGCATCCCAATGTCAAACTAAGGTACAGCAATATAGAAATTAATTTCAACAGCCTAACAATTGCATATATGTAGTGGCTTTGGGGGGGGGGGGGGGGGGGGGGTGGGGGGTAATTTAGTTTTATTAAATTACATTAATTCGAAGAGGATGACAAATCTTAAATTGGTTTATAAACTCCCTTAAGGTCTCACCTTTGCACACAACTCCAGCATCTTCATAGTGACTACAGAAATAATTTTCACTGTATATGTGTGAGCACTCGGTGATCCTCGACTCATTTCCATGGCAATAAATATCTGTTAGGAGAATCGGGCCTATCCCTCGGCCATTTGCAGCACTGAGCACACTCACAGCCCCTTAGGAGGAGAGCATGAAGAGCATTACTTCTTGAGCTGTTTTTAAAACTAAGTTATTTGCACTGGGCGACGCAATGCACACCCTGATCCAAAGACTGCAGTGTCTGTCCCCACTGTATCGTATGTTTAAGACCGAGGAAAGCAACAAAAAAAACATTTGGGCTTGTAATTCCTGGATGCTATTGAGATCTCTGTAATGGGACCTGTATATAAAGTTTTGGTAACCGATGATTTCAACATTCATTAGTAAGTTAGTATAGTTGTAAATGCTTCAATGCTTTGTGATACAGAACCTTTTGATTGCATAACAGAAGAGTCTCTAATCTTGATATTATCTTTTGGACTAACAGAAAACCCTTGTCTCCAAATCCCTACGTCAATCATTTGTTTATGAGACAAAACTGAAAGAAGTAGCAGAGAGAGCAGCTGGTATTATGCGGCTGGTATTATGCAGCTGGTATTATGCAAACTGGTATTATGCAGCTGATATTATGCACTATGGGTCACTTCAGAATGGCACATGATAGGCACAAGAATGAGAGGTACTTTGGTAAGGAACTTTCCGTTTTGCACACACATGACCAAGTTCAGTTAAAAACCTTACCTCCTCTCTGGAATCCAAGGGCACTACAGACCACCTGCGCAGCATTATTGTCAAAGTAGTCGTCACAGATTGTCCCGAAGCGTTGGTTCATGCACACTTGGACTGTCCCAGTGTTGTTGGAGGCTCCTCCCACCAGTCTCACCTCTCCATCTGGACAGGTGAAGTTTTCGGCTGTGTGTACCACACCCCCACAGTAAATGGTCAGTATGGGCATGGTTCATTTGCGCACAAAACTGAAAAGCATATCCACACACTCTGCCATGTGCACATGCACACACATGCACACACACATACCCACCCCACATCTACTTTGCTCTCCACACACACACACATACACACACACAAACACACACACAAACACACACACACACATACAAGCATGCATGCACACATGCACACAGTACACACAAGTACACACACACTTACCAAAGCATACCACTCCCACATCATCTCTGTGCTCACAGAGGTAAGTTAAATTGCTGTGGGGACAGTCCACCAGTCGAGTTTCATTGCTATAACATGACACCTCAGACATTAATATAGGCCCTTCTCCTTCCCCAAGGCTTGCTGCTCCCACATAAGAAGCACCTACAAACAGGAAACAAGACAATCACCAAATTATTGCATGGTGTAATCCTATTTATCGTGTTGTCTCGATTATGCACCTGATACACAGGGGCAGTAAACAACCTGAGAGCATCTTCATCATATCATGTGATCATAAAAGCATGCATCTAGGTTGAGGGTAGATACTTGTCATCTCAACGCTACAATTAATTTTTTCCCCCTCTTTCTCTTCCCCACCCCAATTTTCGATTGGTTATTTGTCGACTTAGGGTCTGGGAACGAGATCGCGGGGGTGTACCGTCGCGTTTAGTAATTTCTTTTGTGAACTAAAAAAAGGGGTGATGGATTGTTTTGTTTTGTTTCAGCTCTGTGACGTGGAAATTAAATCACTCTCTGCCTGCATGGATGTATGCCTTGGCTATAGCCTTGGCACAGAAGAACTCTGTGCAAGCTATTAACCGATTATACGCGGAAGAAGCAAATTTGCGTACGCAGCCCTGGCCGTGTATAGCACGACATTGCCAGTGGTTATTGTGTATAGAGACGGCCGTAAACGAGTGATTGTTATACCAACAGGGTCTGTGCAAAAGTTGAATAGCTATATCTTACAGTCTTCATGTAGGGGAGGGATGCATCGTGATAAGGTCTTCCAACCTGACACCTGCACACTCAGCGCACATACACGGTTATCAACACATCATTAAATACAAGTTCAGCGTTTGCTACCAACGCATCCCTAAGTACACTCAGCGTTAGCCTCGTCCCGGACCCTATTTTTATACTAAAGTTAGCCGGGAGTAAAAAGAGGCATGCCCTGCACACAGGCTGCGAATGAGACTGGGGACCAGTGTGACCATCTGGATGACCTCTCCATTCTGTGTACCCCAGGTGAGTGGTGGGTGTGGCTGTTAATTTGGACATGCATTTGAAGTGAGCCTCATGTGCTGGTGTGTGGTCCAAGAGAATACCACTTATCTGGCCTTTGTGGTTGTGTACTCTACTCCCCCACATCAAGAAGTCACATCACAGAGTCGCTCATCTGATTTGCATCTGACCACATTAGAAGGGGAGAGGAAAGGGAGAGAGGTTGGCTGGCTACATGTCTGCTCCAAGGACATGATTTCAAATTCATTTTATTCCCTCTAATTGTGCTGATTTTTGGACAATATCTTGAGGTGTGGTCTATAATGCCCTTTATAGACCATCAGATAGATGTTAGGCTAGAGAAAGGCAAAAGAAGCTCCATTTATTTCCTCTGTGCATGTGGCTGGCTGTCATCACTTTAATCTTCTGTACACCTCTTTTCCTTCACATTTCCCTTCAGCCACTGCCCCTCTCAATTGTTCTACTGGTGATGTCAGGCTGGTTGGAGGTGAGGCTGATGGTCTTGTGGAGATGTATCTTGGAGGACAGTGGACAGTGGACTATTTTTTTTTGTCCAATATAAAAATAGGGCCTGGGGACGAGGCTGACTTAGCCCACACACAACACTCAGCGTATAGCTACGCGCTACCAGCTACATACATAACGACATATAGCTCATTCAGAGACAATACTAATGATCATCTCTGGCTCAAAAGAGTTGCGTCCGTCACATCGCTGCAAAACGAAATCTCACACGATCACACACACACACAAAAAAAAAACAGTCCCTCTGAAATATTCCACGCCATGCGGTATATACAAGTACGGACGTATTGTGATACCATGCTTGAAAAATGATAAACATATTACAATTCCGCGTATAATCGAAGAGGCTTCGCTGTCTGTAATATATTTATTGCAAACTTTTTCGGTTAAATGCTGCTGAGGAACACAAGCAAGCAGAAACTTTCAATACAGAATTTTGCATGTTGTGCAACTCCTCTCTTCCGCCATTCTACCATACCTTATGCGTAAAAGATATTAAATTTAGTTTATAGCTTACCTCTCGGCGAGTACCCGAGTTGCCTGCACGCCACAGTCGCTGCTAGGCTGTCGAATTGGTAATCGCAAACTGTGCCCCACGTGCCTCCTAGGCACACCTCCACCAGACCCGCTGCCTTTGCATTGAAGACAGTAGCCACACTCTGAGCCGCAGGGCTAGTAGCGTTCAGCCGAATACTGCCATGGAGGCAGTCTTCAAAGATAGATGGTTGGGGGGGGGGGGGAGGGGGGGGGGGGGGGGGGGGGGGGGAAGAGAGGAAGGAAGTGGAAGAGAAAGCAGAACTAATATATCTGGAGATAACAAAGCGCATGCCAGGTGGAGGTAGACTCACTGGACGCCTTTGTCTCCTACCTGGTTGCACACTTCCCAGTCCAGCCAAGAGAAGCAACGCAAATACAAGCTGCAGCATCTTTCAGATAGACTAATGCACATGTGGAATACATATGATTTTAATGGTACGGTTTCTCACTTGTACATGCGATTACTGAATTGCGGCATTGATGGCTATTACAACAATTCATAGAACAAAGAAAAGAGTTCACAGGAAGTAGGCACGCCCACAACAACAACTTCGTTACCCACCCCATTTGGAGTAGCAGCTAGACACCAGCATTTCCATTCGATCAGGCGATATGTATTTGATCGCATCATGAATAATTATGAAGGTAATTCATGTTGTCTTACATGTATACTTATACAAGTGTGTACGCGAATTTTAAGTATGATTATCCCTTGCGTGGGGGGTGAGCATGGCCACTTCGTGTTTGTGTGCCTATACATGTACCCTCTTTGATGGGTAAAAGAGTTATATGGTTGAACTTGTGTTGGGCAGCACAAGCTCACCTTTTCAATCATTTAACATACTCAACATCACACAGAGCACTGTGTGTGTGTGTGTGTGTGTGTGTGTGTGTGTGTATGCATGAATACACTCAGACACATCACTGCACTGTATGTCATCTGCTGTTTAGGTTTTATTATTATTATTATTATTTAATATCCATTGCAGCAGAAAGTAATATTTATTTTATTGACTCCTTTGGTGGAGGAAGACCATCCATCTCTGTAGCAGGAAGACTGGTATCCTCAGTAATTATCCGATTGTTCATTGAGCTTGAACTCTTTGGTGGTCTTGTAACAGTGCTGAAAAATGTACATTTGCATACAATACACACCATCTCTTGACCCAAACACTTATTTTTGAACTATCCATCTGTTTCCTCCCCATTAGCCTCCCCCATCCCTACCTCCCTGCACTAACCCTCCCTATCTCCCTCCCATCCTAACCCTCCCCATCTCCCTCTCATCCTAACCCTCCCCATATCCTTCCTCTCCATATTCTTCTTCCTCACCCTAACCTCCTCATCTACTTCCTACTGTAATGCACCAGCAGGGGAGCAATAAGGACTGCAACAAGCACAGCTACACCACCACCAGGACAATGGGGACAGTAATGGCTGCCTTCGTGCCAGTAGAGAGGTCACTGACCACAGCATCACCTGCCTCTTTTTAATGCCCAACTACAGCCACCAGTCCACCTGTTCCTATGCCTTTCCCCTCTGTTCTGATGGATGTCTCTATGGCAGTGGTGGTATGGATGGGAAGGAAGAACAGATAAATAAATGGAAGTTCGTTAATTCTATTTGCCACCTAAATTAATAACCACAAAAACTGGGCAACTGACACTGACATTGTTACTAGTAGTGCCTGAAGACTGCAGCTATAACTGCTCTTGTTCCCTGCACACTTCACTCTGCTCAATGCAATGGGACCTTGGATAGATCCATACTTGGCAGAGCTGGAAGCTACAGTCACTGCATCTATGGTCAGGAGATGAGGGTCACCAGTGGTCAGATATATCTCCAGTAATGGCAGACCAAACCTCCACGTACAGTCACTTGGCAGTCCTAGCTGTTTGCACACAACTCTAGCACTGTTGTCAGTCCAGGAGTCATCACAGACTGTTCCCCACTGTCCTCCAAGACACACCTCCACACGACCATCAGTCTGACCTCCAACCAGCTTGACATCACCAGTAGAACAATTGAGAGGGGCAGTGGCTGAAGGGAAATGTGAAGGAAAAGAGGTGTACAGAAGATGAAAGTGATGACAGCCAGCCGCATGCACAGAGGAAATAAATGGAAGCTTCTTCTAGCCTAACATCTATCTGACGGTCTATACAGGGCATTATAGACCACACCTCAAGATATTGTCCAAAAATCAACACAATTGGAGGAAATGAAATGAATTTGAAATCATGTCCTTGGAGCAGACCTGTCGCCAGCCAACCTCTCTCCCTTTCCTCTCCCCTTCTAATGTGGTCAGATGCAAATCAGATGAGCGACTCTGTGATGTGACTTCTTGATGTGGGGGAGTAGAGTACACAACCACAAAGGCCAGATAAGTGGTATTCTCTTGGATCACACACCATGCACACGAGGCTCACTTCAAATGCATGTCCAAATTAACAGCCACACCCACCACTCACCTGGGGTACACAGAATGGAGAGGTCATCCAGATGGTCACACTGGTCCCCAGTCTCATTCACAGCCTGGCATGCCCAACTGGCTGGAGCATTTTCGATGCAATGTGTATATGCTACAGTCCCTCCTCCAAATATGGCATTGCCAATGGCAAAGCTCAAAGCCACCTGGTCATTGTATTTAATAAACTTGTGGGCTGTGAACAAGTTAGTGCGCACACATTTGTGTGTGCTTAGAATACTAAATGCCGTGGTGTGTGTGTGTGCATGTGCATGTGCATGTGTGTGTGTGTGTGTGCATGTGTGTGTGCATGTGTGTGTGTGTATGTGTGTGTGTATGTGTGTGTGTGTGTGCTTCATTTTACTACAGGTTTAGGGAAATTTATACACATAATATATGCGCATTATAATAGTACAGTAACTGTTATAATTTATAACTATAATATTATTTGCATGCAGTTTATAGCATGTAAGCTGCCTGATGACATCAAACCTTTGCAAGGTCACTAATGAACTCTGCTAAAGTAGAGGCACTATCAGACATGAAGGAACTGCCAAGTCATTCCTACCACACCTAAACACCATTAATGCTTTGTTTGTCATGAATAGATGATTTCAATAGCATAGCCAGTGCCAATTGCACATTAGCAGTTGAGTGACATCAGCTGTGTGGCAAGCCTTTTTTCAATGAGCCCTTGTAGCTCTATAGCTTCCCACAGTGCCAGTGGCATGGTTAGTCTGTTTACCTTGTAGTATGATCACTGTGTGCCAATGCACCACTGTGAATCAATGACAGTTACCTACTGAATAAAAAGCTCCTCTTGTGCTATCATTAGTCAGATGCTTAAGGGGGAATTCCCTTTCAAAATCGCATAACCTCAAATAGATCCTACTATGAAAGAAAATTCGATTTAAATAAACCCAGCTTGACAATTAACTTTCAATTATGTTATTAACTTGGGGAAGAAGTTATGATGTTACTTAATAATAACTTGGGGGGAAGAAGTTATGATGTTACTTAATGATAATATGGGGGGAAGAAGTTATGATATTGCTTAATAATAACTTGGAGATAAAGTTATGATATTACTTAATAATGAAAGTGGAGTGGGCGGTGCAGGATTGCCAAAACAGCTAACAATTTTTGATTTACACAATCTTTGTTGCTCCTTCCACCATTTTTCGCTTCATTTTTGTTCTTTTATATGGTGGATATGTACGTGTGAGGTGTGTGTAATGTGTGATGTATCTGTAACTCTATGCATATTATTTGTAAATGCTGTTTGCTAACTAGCTGAAATCACACAAAAGTGAATAATTTTATGTACCAGTAAATAAATTAATAATTGATTCAACATAACAAAAAATCATATGACATAATGATTAAGTTTTATTAAGATTAATCAGTTTGCTTATTAATAAATTCAACCGGATCATTCAAGATTAAGTGACCACCCATATTCAAAGTAGCACTGTGGTTAGTTGGCTAAAAAATTGACACCATTGCAACATTTGATTTTAGGGCACTTGATTATGAGCTTTTTTGCATAGGTACGTACATTTGACCATTAATAAAAATATTTTCTTTCTATTTTATTATTATTATTATTATTATTATTATTATTATTATTATTTATATGAATAAATGTATAAATTGAACATATACAACATTATTAGAGTTTTAAGCTACACAATGTTACTACACCAAAAACAATACACTGGAACGGAGAAGGTGAGGCGACTAACATCCAGTTGCCATCGAACGGGACAGCAGAGCTCTGGCATTCGCTCTAACTAGGACCAGGTTTAACCTGCCATAGAGAGCCAAATTAAAAATGGTCATTAGTGGCATACTTTTATCGAATTTTCCTTTATTGTGGGATACCCTATATATATTGAGTGCAGCTGCCAGTACCAAACCATCACTGATCCAGTGCATGGAGCAGCCACAGTGTAGAGAACTGTGGCTGTTCCATGCACTGGATCAGTGATGGTTTGGTACTGGCACAGAGCTGATGGAGAAATGGGAATGCTTGAAAATTACATGTGCAAACCACAAAGCAGGTAAATGTTAGAAACGACCGAATTTGTGCAAATAACCATAAATGTAACCTAGTCATTAAATCTTTACCATCCCAGATACCTTGGTCTTGCAGTTTCTAAACTTCAAAGCCGCTAAACGTCCATGCAACTGCATGGCTATGATAGCATTAAAGCAGAATACTTTGAAATAAAGTGTTTATGAGCGATGAAGTTGCATAAAATAGCTTTAATCCCTAGATGGTTTCAGACCCACAAATGTATTGATATTTCCTGGTGTGATCGTAGTGGCCCGAGGTCTGTGTGTGTATGTGTGTGTATGTGTGTGTATGTGTTTGTGTGTGTGTTTGTATGTGTGTGTGTGTATTGCTGCGCATGTGTAGCACACACCTGGCACATCAATGTGTCATCTGCTGTTTCAAAACGTTATACACATTCACTCGTAACATTGCAACAAAGAGCGTACTACATCAAGTGTTTCAGACTGCACTTGACTCCTTTGGTGGAGGAAGACCATCCATCTCTGTAGCAGGAGCACTGGAGTCTTTAGTAATTATAGCTGCATTATCTGGGTGTTCATTGAACTTGAACTCTTTGCCGGCCCTGTAACAGTGATGGCATACCTTACATATGTGTAACAATGATAACATACCTTACATATGTGTAACAGTGATGACATACCTTACATATGTGTAAAACACACAATCTACCATATATGACACACCTATTGACTTGAACAATTCATTTTGAACATGTTGAGCCTAAACATTCCCATCTCCTTCAACCCATCTTTAACCCTTTCCCACATCCACTCACTTCCTGCTCTTATACACCAGCAGGAGAGCAATAAGGACTGCAACAAGCACAGCTGCCAACACCACCACCAGGACAATGGGGACAGTAATGGCTGCCTTGGTGCCAGAGGAGAGGTCACTGACCACAGCAGAGACATCCACCAGGACAGAGGGGAAAGGTACAGGAACAGGTGGACTGGTGGCTGCAGCTGGGCGGGCATTAAACAGATATAGTAATAGTGGTGGAAAGGAGTCCTATATTTTTTTCAAATGCAGTACCCCTTCATCTATGCTACATAAAATAAAATTAACAATGACAAAAAATCGTTCCTGCACAGCATGGTACTGTATGGCTGCACACCTGGACAATTGACACCGACATCGTTGCTATGGGTACAGTAGTGCCTGGAGGCTGCAGCTATGGACACCAGCTGACAGTTAAGTATACTGCTCTCATTCCCTGCACACTTCACTCTGCTCAATGCAATGGGACCTTGGACAGATCCATACTTGGCAGAGCTGGAAGCTACAGTCACTGCATCTATGGTCAGGAGATGAGGGTCACCAGTGGTCAGATATACCTCCAGTAATGGCAGACTAAACCTCCACGTACAGTCACTTGGCAGTCCCAGCTGTTTGCACACAACTCTAGCACTGTTGTCAGTCCAGGAGTCATCACAGACTGTTCCCCACTGTCCTCCAAGACACACCTCCACACGACCATCAGTCTGACCTCCAACCAGCTTGACATCGCCAGTAGAACAATTGAGTGAGACAGAAACTGAAGGATAAATGAGAATGAAAAAAAGATGTAAAATAAGATGAACACAATGACATTGCATTCATGTTCAATATAGCCAGTACACCACAAAGGCTTCTTTTCTCTCTGACCTAAAATCTGATGTTGGAATTGATTACAGACCAAATCGCATTCGGAGCTCAAACAATCAGAATTTGGGAAATATTAAAACTGAAGCCATGTCCTTGAAACAGACCTCTCCCCCTCCCCCTCCCTTCAATATGGTCAAGTTGCAAATCAAAGGAGTGGCTTCCTGTTTGTGCTTATAGTACACAGGAACAAAGGCCAAATAAGCAACTCTCTCTTGGATCACACACCATGAGGCCACTTCAAATGCATGACTAAATTAACAGCCACACCCACCACTCACCTGGGGTACATAGAATGGAGAGGTCATCCAGATGGTCACACTGGTCCCCAGTCTCATTCACAGCCAGTGTGCAGGGCATGTCCAACTGGCTGGAGCATTTTCGATGCAATGTGTATATGCTACCAGTCCCTCGTCCAAATATGGCATTGCCAATAGCAAAGCCAGCTGGAACAGATACAATATGACAGGCATGAGGTTGGGGGGAGGGGGGGTGGGGGGTGGGGTTATTAACTTATAATATACAAGTTTGCACACACATTTGTGTGGGCTTAGAATAATGATGCAAATGAAGTGATGGGTGTGGTGCACAGATGCAGATTTATGTGTCAGCTGGTTGCAGATAAGGGACAATACAAACGTAACATGTGTGCAGATATAGGAAGTCCATAACAATACATACTGGGATATAATACAATATTATTATTTTTGAAATATGCAATCAGTGTGTTAAATTATGTGTGCATCTAACCATGTACGAGTGTGTAAATGCATGTACATGTGTGTGCACACGTGTCTAAGCATTGCACACTTTCTCCTCTTTACCTTTAGTACCAAATCCCAGCAGTCCACATGCAGTAATGGCCAGGTCACTGGAGACATCCTTCCCACACACTGTGCCCCACTGTCCTCCATTGCACACCTCAAGACTCCACTGTACTTGTCCGTTCCATCAGCCAGCCTTAGGGCTCCATTCTTGCAGAAGGGACTGTGTGTGTGTGTGTGTGTGTGTGTGTGTGTGTGTGTGTGTAGTGTGTGTGTGTGTGTGTATGTGTGTGTGGGTGTGTGTGGTGTGTATGTGTGTGCATGTGTGTGTGTGTGTGGTGTGTATGTGTGTGTGTGTGGTGTGTATGTGTGTGTGCATGTGTGTGTGCATGTATGTGTATGTGTGTGGTGTGTGTGTGCATGTGTGTGTGTGTGTGTGCATGTGTGTGTGTGTGTGTGCATGTGTGTGTGTGTGTGCATGTGTGTGTGTGTGTGTGCATGTGTGTGTGTGTGTGTAGGTTATCCATAAGCTAACAGACAAAATAAACAAGAAGGGCTAACCTTGACAGATGACGCCTGCATCCTGGGAATGAACACACCCCACACCAGCAATGGCAGCTTTCATGCAGTTTGCAAGCGCAGGTTCATTTCCCAGGCAACCAAGGTTCTGAGCAGATATGGTGCCATTGCCCTCACCAAAACGTGCACTTCCCACGGCCAGGCACCTGTTTTATTGCATGGGAGCATGCGATGGTGTACAATGGAAGTCACCCTGCGCACGATTTCATGACAAGACCACATGCTTTTATATGAAATGTGTACAAATGCATGAATAGGTCAGAATACATCGTACATGTGATTGTAACATAACTGTAGTGGCAAAGTGGCAGTAAATGGCAAACACCCTCTTGAGTAACCAACCCCCTTTCCTTTCTAAAACAAACTTACCATCTCCAGAATGTCCCAGCTGCCTGCACACCACACTGGCTTCCCTCTCATCCCATCCATTGCTGCATATGGTGGTCCACTCCCCACCAGCACAGAACTCCAACCTCCCCTGGAGGTCACTACCCTCCACCTACCAGCCTCACATCGCCATGGCTACACATGGAGTTATTGGCTGAATAGAAAAAAATAATTAATGACCCTTTATGCAAATACTATTTATAAAACACAACTGCAACTGAAAGTGAAAGCTGAGCCATTGTGTAAAAGAGCAGTGTAGTGTAGACAACTTCTGTGTATGGCAGTGTCAGGCGCTGGAAGTGTCTATCAGGAATCATATGCAGACTGACCCACTCTACTTTCATTGATAAAACTGGGACAGTTTGGGCTTCATGGTACACGACATGGCTTTACTCAGTTCAAGTATAATGTTCATGTTTGCCTTTGTTGGGTCAGGTTAGTGTGGCTCTAATACACATGATCATGACATTTCAGAACCAGCGACTGCAGAATAAGGGTTTGAAGTTTAGCCACACCTTGTGCTGGTTAATGTACAGTTATTTAATTGCCAGGCCATTGCGACACGTTATGGCCCTCTTCGTCAATAGCTTTGTACCTGTACACAGAACGGACACATCCCTGGTGTGGGCGGAGCATGCACTGTCCGTCAGTCCAGGCTGCTGGTGTCTGCATTCCATGATGGAGGTCTCATTCCCACGACACACCACGTCCTTGAGCTGGATCAGACCCACGCCTCCTCTGAAGAACGATGGTCCCAGGGACATCGCCCCTGCAGATAGTAGATTGGTCAGTTGTGTCGCCAATGTACCACACTCCCTGGTCCCACCCATCAAACCTAACACGATGCCTGACCACACCCACTACAGCCAGCCCCTCCTACTGTCACCCGCAGGTTTCTACCCACATATGTGTAACATGGAGCTCCAGCCATAGGCTAGACCCTCCCATCACACGCTGCCTAGCCCCACCCCCTGTATACCTTGGGATGAGAGTCCCAGCTGTCTGCAGGACAACAGAGGCTCCAGCCATAGGCTAGCCCCTCCCATCACACGCTGCCTAGCCCCACCCCCTGTATACCTTGGGATGAGAGTCCCAGCTGTCTGCAGACCACAGAGGCTCCAGTGGTATTCCAGTTCTCATCACACACGGAGCCAAAGGTACCTCCAAGACACACCTCCAACCTTCCCATGTGGGAGGTGCCACTGGTGAGGCGAACAGAGCCATTTTGACAGAGTGTGGTGTTGGCTAGAGGAGAGAGAAGATGCGACCTGTAATGCTTCGTCTATTGCACTGCAAAGGTATCGGAGGGAGGGAGGGAGGAGAGGAAAAGAGAAGAGGAAAGGAGAGGAGAGATGGGAGAGAGGGAGAAAGGAGGGAGGTTCACTTTGATAAAACCCCTTTCTATCTACAGCGACAGCCAAACAATACAAGTTGAGTGTCTTCACAGCATTTCTTCACACAAAAGAACTGTCCAGACATTCCTACCACGCCACCATGATTAAGAGTTGGCAATGCCAAACTGCATTTACAATTGAAGTACATTCGAGTACTTTTACCTTACTTGGTCTTGCTTACCGTTGCTATTTCTGCTGACCTTACTTACTTAAAGTACAAGTCATTTTCATTAATATATTACTAAATGCATGTTATTTGTTCCAGTGGAGACGAGGTGACTGCACAAGAACCACCATTTGATTTGATTTGATTTAATTTGGCTAAGCTAATGTAAAAATGCAACCGCAGTATATATGTTGTGGTACACGACAGAAAAAAAGGGGGAAACATCACAGTTGCCAGGTCATGGGGAGAATTTCATTTCAGAGTCTCCCAATCGTATGCTTCCCTTTAATATAGATCTACCATTGCATACCACTCCCCTTCCTCCCATCCCTCCTCCTCACCCTCTCCTTCCTCCTATCCCTCCTCATCACCTCTCCTTTCTCCTATCCCTCCTCATCACCCTCCCCTTCCTCCTATCCCTCCTCATCACCTCTCCTTCCTCCTATCCCTCCTCATCACCCTCCCTTCCTCCTATCCTCCTCATCACCTCTCCTTCCTCCTATCCCTCCTCATCACCCTCTCCTTCCTCCTATCCTCATCACCTTCCCTTCCTCCTATCCTCCTCATCACCTCTCCTTCCGCCTATCCTCCTCATCACCTCTCCTTCCTCCTACCTCCTCATCACCTCTCCTTCCTCCTATCCCTCCTCATCACCCTCTCCTTCCCCTATCCCTCCTCATCACCTCTCCTCCCTCCTCATCACCCTCTCCTCCCTCCTCATCACCCTCTCCTCCCTCCTCATCACCCTCCCTCCCTCCTCATCCCCTCTCCTCCTCCTTCCTCCTATCCCTCCTCATCACCCTCTCCTTCCTCCTATCCCTCCTCATCACCCTCTCCTTCCTCCTATCCCTCCTCATCACCCTCTCCTTCCTCCTATCCCTCCTCATCACCCTCTCCTTCCTCCTATCCCTCCTCATCACCCTCTCCTTCCTTCCTATCCCTCCTCATCACCCCTCCCTTTCTCCTATCCCTCCTCATCACCCTCTCCTTCCTCCTATCCCTCCTCATCACCCTCCCCGTCCTCCTCATCACCCTCTCCTTCCTCCTATCCCTCCTCATCACCCTCTCCTTCCTCCTATCCCTCCTCATCACCCTCTCCTTCCTCCTATCCTCCTCCTCATCATCCCCTCTCTCCTCCCTCCTCATCACCCTCTCCTTCCTCCTATCCCTCCTCCTCACCTCCCATCATCCCTCTCCTCCCTCCTCATCACCCTCTCCTTCCTCCTATCCCTCCTCATCACCCCTCCTCCCCTCCTCATCACCCTCTCCTTCCTCCTATCCCTCCTCATCACCCTCTCCTTCCTCCTATCCCTCCTCATCACCCCTCCCCCCCTCCTCCATTCCTCCTATCCTCCTCATCACCTCCCCTTCCTCCTATCCCCTCATCACCCTCCCTTCCTTCCTCCCTAATCCCCTCCCCTTCCTCATCCCCTCACCTCGCTTCCTCCTATCCCTCCTCATCATCCCGCACCTCTCTCCTTCCTCCTATCTCTCCTCATCACCCGCCCCTTCCTCCTATCCTCATCACCTCCCCTTCCTCCTGTATCGTAGCGCAGACCACAGCGCAAACCCAACTGCAGCCACGTTAGTAGCGTAGCAAGTAATTATAATCAAGAGAACATATTACATACAATTCAATGCTACTTAAATACTACAGCACATAAGATGCAGTTATGGTACTACAAGTGCCGAGTGCAATAGACTGCCTGGCTCCAGATATGTCTGGCTCCAGGTACATTACACTGCTCCCCTCTTCCTCAGACTGGTAAGTTTCATAACCGGTCAGGGGGTCGCGCCGTACCCGTGTAGAACGCCTCAGTTGTGGTACATCAAGCTGATGGTCTGTGGGAATAGCACGTTGCACTGTGGCTCTTGAGGATAGGTGTCCTCTGTGTTTGCTTCTGGCATCCGTTCAGAGTTACAAACAGGTCTGGCTGGTTCACTTGTGACTATAAACATCTCTTCATCCAGATAGTCCCTCTCTGTTGACAGCTCTCCTCTTCTCCCTTCTGGTTTCCTCTGTTCTTCAATGGTTTCACACCTGTTGGATGACCCATTACTGGTTGGGTGTATGGCTTAAGTCTGTTAAAATGAACTGTAAGTTTGCTTAGCTTGACGTGTTCTTTCCGTATTCGATACACCACAATCGCCAAGCTTCTCTTCTACTTCATATGGCCCTTGCCATGGTCGGTGGAACTTAGGAGAATGACCTCTTGGAACAGCAGGACAGTGGAGCCATATACAAATCACCCTTCTGTAGCACTGACGCTCATTTTGCCTTTCATCATATACATTCTTTGGCTGCATTTCTTTCCACGCCTCATCTCGTATGCTCTTGTAAGCATTCTGCATATCCTTCTTTAGGTGCTCAACACTCTCGTCCTCCCTGTGGAACAGGAGCCCACCTACTGGTTAGACCATATATAAGGTCTTCTGGCAGCCGTGCTCTCTTTCCAAGCATCATGCTAAATGGGGTTACACCTGTGGTTTCATGAACAGATGTTCTATATGCAAACAATAAAACAGGCAGTTTCACATCCCAATCACGCTCATTCTCACTGACAGATAAACTTAGTAAATTCAATAAGGTCCTATTGAATCGTTCACCATTCCATCTGACTGAGGGTGGTAGGGAGTGGTTCGATTTTTTCCTAACCTGCAGAAGCTCACAGATAACCCTTTATAACCCGGATTCAAAGTTTTCTCCCTTGATCAGTGGAGCTGCTCTGGTAACAAAAACAAACCAAATCGCACATAACTCACTCACCAAATGCCTAGCCACTGTCATGCTTCCATATTTGGCAATGGGTAAGCTCCTTCCACTTGGTAAAATAGTCTCCAATTACCAGAATGTACTTGTTTCCTTTTTCGTCTCAGGCAAAGGTCCTAGTATATCCATAGCAACTCTCTGAAGAGGTCTTTCCACGGATCAGTTGCATTGGAGCACAAGGTGCGGAATGGGTGTCTTTCTGGAGGCAGTTGGACAACTAATACACCACTGAGGTGATATCCTTCCTCCCATGCCCCACCCAATAGAAACAGGACAGAAAGCATAAATCAGACAAGGTGAACGGATAGCACTTTTTGTCAAGTTTCTTCTTAGCCCCCATGTGCCCTCCTACCAATGAGCTATGCAACCCTTCCAATACTGCAGGTACAAGACTTGATGGGAGCACAAGCTGCAATGTTTTATTCAAACCCCTTCCCTGAACA